>JAVJIX010000316.1:0-75000 GCA_036785185.1 Paratrypauchen microcephalus
CGAGAACACGAGAACAGGAGGAACATGAGGAACACCAGAACATGAGGAACACGAGAATATGAGGAACACCAGAACATGAGGACACGAGAACATGAGGAACACCAGAACATGAGGAACACCAGAACATGAGGACACGAGAACATGAGGACCACGAGAACATGAGGACCACGAGAACAGGAGGAACATGAGGAACACCAGAACATGAGGAACACCAGAACATGAGGACACGAGAACATGAGGACCACGAGAACATGAGGACCACGAGAACAGGAGGAACATGAGGAACACCAGAACATGAGGACACGAGAACATGAGGAACACCAGAACATGAGGACACGAGAACATGAGGAACACCAGAACATGAGGACACGAGAACATGAGGACCACGAGAACATGAGGACCACGAGAACAGGAGGAACATGAGGAACACCAGAACATGAGGACACGAGAACATGAGGAACACCAGAACATGAGGAACACCAGAACATGAGGACACGAGAACATGAGGAACACCAGAACATGAGGACACGAGAACATGAGGACCACGAGAACAGGAGGAACATGAGGAACACCAGAACATGAGGAACACCAGAACATGAGGAACACGAGAACATGAGGAACATGAGAACATGAGGAACACGAGAACATGAGGAACACGAGAACATGAGGACACGAGAACATGAGGACACGAGAACATGAGGAACATGAGGAACACGAGAACATCAGGAACATGAGGAACACGAGAACATGAGGAACATGAGGAACACGAGAACATGAGGAACATGAGGAACACGAGAACATGAGGAACATGAAAAACATGAGGAACACGAGAACATGAGGAACACGAGAACATAAGGAACATGAGGAACACAAGAACATGAGGAACATGAGGAACACCAGAACATGAGAACATGAGGAACACGAGAACATGAGGAACACGAGAACATGAGGAACACGAGAACATGAGGAACATGAGGAACATGAGGAACACGAGAACATGAGGAACACGAGAACATGAGGAACACGAGAGACATGAGGAACATGAGGAACACGAGAACATAGAGGAACATATGAGGAACACCAGAACACGAGAACATGAGGAACACGAGAACATGAGGAACACGAGAACATGAGGAACACGAGAACATGAGGAACACGAGAACATGAGGAACATGAGGAACATGAGGAACACGAGAACATGAGGAACATGAGGAACACGAGAACATGAGGAACACGAGAACATGAGGAACACGAGAACATGACAACATGAGGAACACGAGAACATGAGGAACACGAGAACATGAGGAACACGAGAACATGACAACATGAGGAACACGAGAACATGAGGAACATGAGGAACACGAGAACTTGAGGAACATGAGGAACACGAGAACATGAGGAACATGAGAACATGAGGAACACGAGAACATGAGGGAACACGGAGAACATGAGGAACACGAGAACATGAGGACATGAGGAACACAAGAACATGAGGAACACGAGAACATGAGAACATGAGAAACACGAGGAACATGAGAACATGAGGAACACGAGAACATGAGGAACACGAGAACATGAGGAACACGAGAACATGAGAACATGAGGAACACGAGAACATGAGAACATGAGGAACACGAGAACATGAGGAACATGAGAACATGAGGAACATGAGGAACACGAGAAACGCGAGAACATGAGGAACACGAGAACATGAGAACATGAACACCAGAACATGAGGACACGAGAACATGAGGAAAGTCAGAACATGAGGACACGAGAACATGAGGAACACCAGAACATGAGGACACGAGAACATGAGGACCACGAGAACATGAGGACCACGAGAACATGAGACCATGAGGAACATGAGAACATGAGGAACACGAGAACATGAGGAACACGAGAACATGAGGACCACGAGAACACGAGAACAGGAGGAACATGAGGAACACCAGAACATGAGGAACACGAGAATATGAGGAACACCAGAACATGAGGACACGAGAACATGAGGAACACCAGAACATGAGGACACGAGAACATGAGGACCACGAGAACATGAGGACCACGAGAACAGGAGGAACATGAGGAACACCAGAACATGAGGACACGAGAACATGAGGAACACCAGAACATGAGGAACACCAGAACATGAGGACACGAGAACATGAGGAACACCAGAACATGAGGACACGAGAACATGAGGACCACGAGAACAGGAGGAACATGAGGAACACCTGAACATGAGGAACACCAGAACATGAGGAACACGAGAACATGAGGAACACGAGAACATGAGGAACACGAGAACATGAGGACACGAGAACATGAGGAACACCAGAACATGAGGACACGAGAACATGAGGAACACCAGAACATGAGGACACGAGAACATGAGGAACACGAGAACATGAGGACCACGAGAACAGGAGGAACATGAGGAACACCTGAACATGAGGAACACGAGAACAGGAGGAACACCAGAACATGAGGACACGAGAACATGAGGAACATCAGAACATGAGGACCACGAGAACACGAGAACAGGAGGAACATGAGGAACACCAGAACATGAGGAACACGAGAACATGAGGAACACGAGAACATGAGGAACACGAGAACATGAGGAACACCAGAACATGAGGACACGAGAACATGAGGAAAGTCAGAACATGAGAACCACAAGAACATGAGGAACACCAGAACATGAGGACACCAGAACATGAGGAACACCAGAACATGAGGAACACCAGAACATGAGGAACACCAGAACATGAGGACACGAGAAGATGAGGAAAGTCAGAACATGAGGACCACAAGAACATGAGGAACACCAGAACATGAGGACACGAGAACATGAGGACCACGAGAACATGAGACCATGAGGAACACGAGAACATGAGGAACATGAGGAACACCAGAACATGAGGAACACCAGAACATGAGGACACGAGAACACTTAGAGGACCACGAGAACATGAGACCATGAGGAACACGAGAACATGAGGTACATGAGGAACATGAGAACATGAGGAACACCAGTACATGAGGACACGAGAACATGAGGAACACCAGAACATGAGGACACGAGAACATGAGGAACACGAGAACATGAGGAACACCAGAACATGAGGACAGGAGAACATGAGGACACGAGAACATGAGGACACGAGAACATGAGGAACACCAGAACATGAGGACACGAGAACATGAGGACACGAGAACATGAGGAACACCAGAACATGAGGACATGAGAACATGAGGAAAATCAGAACATGAGGACCACGAGAACATGAGGAACACCAGAACATGAGGACACGAGAACATGAGGACCACGAGAACATGAGGACCACGAGAACATGAGACCATGAGGAACATGAGGAACACGAGAACATGAGGACATGAGGAACACGAGAACATGAAGAACATGAGGAACACGAGAACATGAGGAACATGAGGAACACGAGAAACGCGAGAACATGAGGAACACCAGAACATGAGGACACGAGAACATGAGACCATGAGGAACAAGAGAGACATGAAGAACATGAGGAACATGAGGAACACGAGAACATGAGGAACACGAGAACATGAGGAACACGAGAACATGAAGAACATGAGGAACATGAGGAACACGAGAACATGAGGAACACGAGAACATGAGACCATGAGGAACACGAGAACATGAGGAACATGAGGAACACGAGAACATGAGGAACACGAGGAACATGAGGAACACGAGAACATGGCGAACACGAGAACATGAGGAACACAAGAACATGAGGAACATGAGGAACACGAGAACATGAGAACATGAGGAACACGAGAACATGAGGAACACGAGAACATGAGGAACATGAGGAACACGAGAACATGAGGAACATGAGGAACACGAGAACATGAGACCATGAGGAACACGAGAACATGAAGAACATGAAAGAACATGAGGAACACGAGAACATGAGGAACACGAGAACATGAGACCATGAGGAACACGAGAACATGAAGAACATGAAGAACATGAGGAACACGAGAACATGAGGAACACGAGAACATGAGACCATGAGGAACACGAGAACATGAGAACATGAGGAACACGAGAACATGAGACCATGAGGAACACGAGAACATGAAGAACATGAAGAACATGAGGAACACGAGAACATGAGGAACACGAGAACATGAGACCATGAGGAACACGAGAACATGAGGAACATGAGAACATGAGGAACACGAGAACATGAGGAACACGAGAACATGAGGAACACGAGGAACACGAGAACATGAGGAACATGAGGAACACGAGAACATGAGGAACATGAGGAACATGAGAACATGAGGAACATGAGGAACACGAGAACATGAGGAACACGAGAACATGAGGAACACGAGAACATGAGGAACATGAGGAACACGAGAACATGAGGAACATGAGGAACACGAGAACATGAGGAACACGAGAACATGAAGAACACGAGAACATGAGGAACACGAGAACATGAGAACATGAGGAACACGAGAACATGAGGAACACGAGAACATGAGGAACACGAGAACATGAGGAACACGAGAAACGAGAACATGAGGAACACGAGAACATGAGGAACACGAGAACATGAGCAACATGAGGAACACGAGAACATGAGGAACACGAGAACATGAGGAACATGAGGAACACAAGAACATGAGGAACATGAGGAACACCAGAACATGAGAACATGAGGAACACGAGAACATGAGGAACACGAGAACATGAGGAACACGAGAACATGAGGAACATGAGGAACATGAGGAACACGAGAACATGAGAACATGAGGAACACGAGAACATGAGGAACACGAGAACACGAGGAACACGAGAACATGAGGAACATGAGGAACACAAGAACATGAGGAACATGAGGAACACCAGAACACGAGAACATGAGGAACACGAGAACATGAGGAACACGAGAACATGAGAACATGAGGAACACGAGAACATGAGGAACACGAGAACATGAGGAACATGAGGAACACGAGAAACGCGAGAACATGAGGAACACGAGAACATGAGAACATGAGGAACATGAGGAACACGAGAACATGAGGAACATGAGGAACACGAGAACATGAGGAACACGAGAACATGACAACATGAGGAACACGAGAACATGAGGAACATGAGGAACACGAGAACTTGAGGAACATGAGGAACACGAGAACATGAGGAACACGAGAACATGAGGAACATGAGGAACACGAGAACATGAGGAACACGAGAACACGAGAACATGAGGAACACGAGAACATGAGGAACATGAGAACATGAGAACATGAGGAACACGAGAACATGAGGAACATGAGAACACGAGAACATGAGGAACACGAGAACATGAGGAACATGAGGAACACGAGAACATGAGGAACATGAGGAACATGAGAACATGAGGAACATGAGGAACACGAGAACATGAGGAACACGAGAACATGAGGAACATGAGAACATGAGGAATACGAGGAGCACAAGAACATGAGGAACATGAGGAACACGAGAACATGAGGAACATGAGGAACACGAGAACATGAGGAACACGAGAACATGAAGAACACGAGAACATGAGGAACACGAGAACATGAGAACATGAGGAACACGAGAACATGAGGAACACGAGAACATGAGGAACACGAGAACATGAGGAACACGAGAAACGCGAGAACATGAGGAACACGAGAACATGAGGAACACGAGAACATGAGCAACATGAGGAACACGAGAACATGAGGAACATGAGGAACACCAGAACATGAGAACATGAGGAACACGAGAACATGAGGAACACGAGAACATGAGGAACATGAGAACATGAGGAACATGAGGAACATGAGGAACACGAGAACATGAGGAACATGAGGAACACGAGAACATGAGGAACACGAGAACATGAGGAACATGAGGAACACAAGAACATGAGGAACATGAGGAACACCAGAACATGAGAACATGAGGAACACGAGAACATGAGGAACACGAGAACATGAGGAACACGAGAACATGAGGAACATGAGGAACACGAGAACATGAGAACCACGAGAACATGAGGAACACGAGAACATGAGGAACACGAGAACATGAGGAACATGAGGAACACAAGAACATGAGGAACATGAGGAACACCAGAACACGAGAACATGAGGAACACGAGAACATGAGGAACACGAGAACATGAGAACATGAGGAACACGAGAACATGAGGAACACGAGAACATGAGGAACATGAGGAACACGAGAAACGCGAGAACATGAGGAACACGAGAACATGAGAACATGAGGAACATGAGGAACACGAGAACATGAGGAACATGAGGAACACGAGAACATGAGGAACACGAGAACATGACAACATGAGGAACACGAGAACATGAGGAACATGAGGAACACGAGAACTTGAGGAACATGAGGAACACGAGAACATGAGGAACACGAGAACATGAGGAACATGAGGAACACGAGAACATGAGGAACACGAGAACATGAGGAACACGAGAACATGAGGAACATGAGAACATGAGAAACACGAGAACACGAGAACATGAGGAACACGAGAACATGAGGAACACGAGAACATGAGGAACACGAGAACATGAGAACATGAGGAACACGAGAACATGAGAAACACGAGAACATGAGGAACATGAGAACATGAGAACATGAGGAACACGAGAACATGAGGAACACGAGGAACATGAGGACATGAGAACATGAGGAACACGAGAACATGAGGAACACGAGAACATGAGGAACACGAGAACATGAGGAACACGAGAACATGAGAACATGAGAACATGAGAAACACGAGGAACATGAGAACATGAGGAAAACGAGAACATGAGGAACACGAGAACATGAGGAACACGAGAACATGAGAACATGAGGAACACGAGAACATGAGGAACATGAGAACATGAGGAACATGAGGAACACGAGAAACGCGAGAACATGAGGAACACGAGAACATGAGGAACACGAGAACATGAGGACACGAGAACATGAGGAACACGAGAACACGAGGAACAGAAGAACAGCACTGACCGAGCTCGGCTTCGCTGGCGGCTCTCATCGGGGTGATGGGGGGGTGATCTCCGGCGTCGGTGCCTTTCCTCGGCCGATTCAAACCCGACGCCAACAGCTCCTTCACCTGAGGTCACAGGACACGCCCACGTGAGAGACACGCCTCCACGTAGCCCCGCCCCTCCCCCGTAGCCCCGCCCCTCACCTCGGCGCCCCACTGGGGGCAGTTGGCCTGCTGCTGCAGCGCCCCCTTCAGGTCGAAGTTGTCGGGGTAGTGGGTGGTCTCTGTGCGCGGGTAACTGATGTACCCCTGAGTGTAAAGACGCTCCGCCACCTGCATCGTGTGCTGAGGACCCAGACCTGAAACGAGACCAGGACCAGTACTGAACCAGGACCAGACCAGGACCAGACCAGGACTGAACCAGGACTGAACCAGGACTGAACCAGGACTGAACCAGGACCAGACCAGGACTGAACCAGGACCAGACCAGGTCTTACCCAGGGCGGAGCTGGCGACTCGGAGCATCTCCACGGTGTTCAGAGCCTGAGGTCTTTGTTTGACCTTCTCCTTCTTACTCACCGACTCCACCTGCAGGACAAACATGGAACTGTCACATCCCTGAGGTCACAGGGGACAGGGACAGAGGACAGAGGACAGGGGGACAGAGGACAGGGGGACAGAGGGACAGAGGACAGGGACAGGGGGACAGAGGACAGGAACAGGGGACAGGGGGACAGAGGGACAGAAGAACAGAGGACAGGAGGACAGAGGGACAGAAGAACAGAGGACAGGGGGACAGGGGGACAGAAGAACAGGACAGGGGGACAGAGGGACAGAAGAACAGAGGACAGGGGGACAGGGGGACAGAGGGACAGAGGACAGGGGGACAGAGGGACAGAAGAACAGGACAGGGGGACAGAGGGACAGAAGAACAGAGGACAGGGGGACAGGGGGACAGGGGGACAGAGGGACAGAGGGACAGAGGACAGGGGGACAGAGGGACAGAAGAACAGAGGACAGGGGGACAGAGGGACAGAAGAACAGAGGACAGGGGGACAGAGGGACAGAAGAACAGAGGACAGGGGGACAGAGGGACAGAAGAACAGAGAACAGGGGACAGAGGACAGGGGGACAGAGAGACAGAAGAACAGAGGACAGAAGAACAGAGGACAGGGGGACAGAGGGACAGAAGAACAGAGGACAGGGGGACAGAAGAACAGAGGACAGAAGAACAGAGGACAGGGGGACAGAGGGACAGAAGAACAGAGGACAGGGGGACAGAGGGACAGAAGAACAGAGGACAGGGGGACAGAGGGACAGAAGAACAGAGGACAGGGGACAGAGGACAGGGGGACAGAGGGACAGAAGAACAGAGGACAGGGGACAGAGGACAGGGGGACAGAGGGACAGAAGAACAGAGGACAGGGGGACAGAGGACAGGGGGACAGAGGGACAGAAGAACAGAGGACAGGGGGACAGAGGGACAGAGGACAGGGGGACAGAGGGACAGAAGAACAGAGGACAGGGGGACAGAGGGACAGAAGAACAGAGGACAGGGGAACAGAGGGACAGAAGAACAGAGGACAGGGGGACAGAGGGACAGAAGAACAGAGGACAGGGGGACAGAGGGACAGAAGAACAGAGGACAGGGGACAGAGGACAGTGGGACAGAGGGACAGAAGAACAGAGGACAGGGGGACAGAGGACAGGGGGACAGAGGGACAGAAGAACAGAGGACAGGGGGACAGGGGGACAGAGGGACAGAGGACAGGGGGACAGAGGGACAGAAGAACAGAGGACAGGGGGACAGAGGGACAGAAGAACAGAGGACAGGGGAACAGAGGGACAGAAGAACAGAGGACAGGGGGACAGAGGGACAGAAGAACAGAGGACAGGGGACAGAGGACAGGGGGACAGAGGGACAGAAGAACAGAGGACAGGGGGACAGGGGGACAGGGGGACAGAGGACAGGGGGGCAGAGGGACAGAAGAACAGAGGACAGGGGGACAGAGGGACAGAAGAACAGAGGACAGGGGGACAGGGGGACAGGGGGACAGAGGGACAGAGGACAGGGGGACAGAGGGACAGAAGAACAGAGGACAGGGGGACAGAGGGACAGAAGAACAGAGGACAGGGGAACAGAGGGACAGAAGAACAGAGGACAGGGGAACAGAGGGACAGAAGAACAGAGGACAGGGGGACAGAGGGACAGAAGAACAGAGGACAGGGGACAGAGGACAGGGGGACAGAGGGACAGAAGAACAGAGGACAGGGGGACAGAGGACAGGGGGACAGAGGGACAGAAGAACAGAGGACAGGGGGACAGAGGGACAGAGGACAGGGGGACAGAGGGACAGAAGAACAGAGGACAGGGGGACAGAGGGACAGAAGAACAGAGGACAGGGGAACAGAGGGACAGAAGAACAGAGGACAGGGGGACAGAGGGACAGAAGAACAGAGGACAGGGGGACAGAGGGACAGAAGAACAGAGGACAGGGGACAGAGGACAGGGGGACAGAGGGACAGAAGAACAGAGGACAGGGGGACAGAGGACAGGGGGACAGAGGGACAGAAGAACAGAGGACAGGGGGACAGGGGGACAGAGGGACAGAGGACAGGGGGACAGAGGGACAGAAGAACAGAGGACAGGGGGACAGAGGGACAGAAGAACAGAGGACAGGGGAACAGAGGGACAGAAGAACAGAGGACAGGGGGACAGAGGGACAGAAGAACAGAGGACAGGGGACAGAGGACAGGGGGACAGAGGGACAGAAGAACAGAGGACAGGGGGACAGGGGGACAGGGGGACAGAGGACAGGGGGACAGAGGGACAGAAGAACAGAGGACAGGGGGACAGAGGGACAGAAGAACAGAGGACAGGGGGACAGGGGGACAGGGGGACAGAGGGACAGAGGACAGGGGGACAGAGGGACAGAAGAACAGAGGACAGGGGGACAGAGGGACAGAAGAACAGAGGACAGGGGACAGAGGACAGGGGGACAGAGGGACAGAAGAACAGAGGACAGGGGGACAGAGGGACAGAAGAACAGAGGACAGGGGACAGAGGACAGGGGGACAGAGGGACAGAAGAACAGAGGACAGGGGGACAGAGGGACAGAAGAACAGAGGACAGGGGACAGAGGACAGGGGGACAGAGGGACAGAAGAACAGAGGACAGGGGAACAGAGGGACAGAAGAACAGAGGACAGGGGGACAGAGGGACAGAAGAACAGAGGACAGGGGGACAGAGGGACAGAAGAACAGAGGACAGGGGACAGAGGACAGGGGGACAGAGGGACAGAAGGACAGGGGACAGAGGGACAGGGGGACAGGGGACACGGGGTGATGTACCTTAGCTTCTTTGGAGGTTTTGGTCAGATTCACAAACATTTGTCCCACGTCTCGATCAAAGACACGAACTCTGCTCCAGTCCAGAGTCAGAGGACTGTCCTTCCCCTGAGACACCTGAGACACAGGAAGACTTTAGTCCTGGTCTAGTCCTGGTCTAGTCCCGGTCCTGGTCTAGTCCTGGTCTAGTCCTGGTCTAGTCCTGATCTAGTCCTGGTCTAGTCCCGGTCCTGGTCTAGTCCTGGTCTAGTCCTGGTCTAGTCCTGGTCTAGTCCCGGTCCTGGTCTAGTCCTGGTCTAGTCCTGCTTTAGTCCTGGTCTAGTCCTGGTCTAGTCCTGTTTAGTCCTGGTCTAGTCCTGGTCCTGGTCTAGTCCTGGTCTAGTCCTGGTCTAGTCCTGGTCCAGTCCTGGTCTAGTCCTGGTCTAGTCCTGGTCTAGTCCTGGTCTAGACCTGGTCTAGTCCTGTTTAGTCCTGTTTAGTCCTGGTCTAGTCCCGGTCCTGGTCTAGTCCTGGTCTAGTCCCGGTCCTGGTCTAGTCCTGGTCTAGTCCTGGTCTAGTCCTGGTCTAGTCCCGGTCCTGGTCTAGTCCCGGTCCTGGTCTAGTCCTGGTCTAGTTCCGGTCTAGTCCCGGTCCTGGTCTAGTCCTGGTCTAGTCCCGGTCTAGTCCCGGTCCTGGTCTAGTCCCGGTCCAGTCCTGTTTAGTCCTGGTCTAGTCCCGGTCTAGTCCCGGTCTAGTCCCGGTCCTGGTCTAGTCCCGGTCCAGTCCTGTTTAGTCCTGGTCTAGTCCTGGTCTAGTCCCGGTCCGGTCCTGTTTAGTCCTGGTCTAGTCCTGGTCTAGTCCTGGTCTAGTCCCGGTCCTGGTCTAGTCCTGGTCTAGTCCTGCTTTAGTCCTGGTCTAGTCCCGGTCCTGGTCTAGTCCTGGTCTAGTCCTGGTCTAGTCCTGGTCTAGTCCTGGTCTAGTCCCGGTCCTGGTCTAGTCCCGGTCCTGGTCTAGTCCCGGTCTAGTCCCGGTGCTGGTCTAGTCCTGGTCTAGTCCTGGTCTAGTCCTGCTTTAGTCCTGGTCTAGTCCCGGTCCTGGTCTAGTCCTGGTCTAGTCCCGGTCCTGGTCTAGTCCCGGTCCTGGTCTAGTCCCGGTCTAGTCCCGGTGCTGGTCTAGTCCTGGTCTAGTCCTGGTCTAGTCCTGCTTTAGTCCTGGTCTAGTCCCGGTCCTGGTCTAGTCCTGGTCTAGTCCCGGTCCTGGTCTAGTCCTGGTCTAGTCCTGGTCTAGTCCCGGTGCTGGTCTAGTCCTGGTCTAGTCCTGGTCTAGTCCTGGTCTAGTCCTGCTTTAGTCCTGGTCTAGTCCCGGTCCTGGTCTAGTCCTGGTCTAGTCCTGTTTAGTCCTGGTCTAGTCCTGGTCCAGTCCTGGTCCAGTCCTGGTCTAGTCCTGGTCTAGTCCTGGTCTAGTCCTGGTCTAGTCCTGTTTAGTCCTGGTCTAGTCCCGGTCCAGTCCAGTTTAGTCCTGTTTAGTCCTGGTCTAGTCCTGTTTAGTCCTGGTCTAGTCCTGGTCTAGTCCTGTTTAGTCCTGGTCTAGTCCTGTTTAGTCCTGTTTAGTCCTGGTCTAGTCCTGGTCTAGTCCTGTTTAGTCCTGGTCTAGTCCTGGTCTAGTCCTGTTTAGTCCTGGTCTAGTCCTGGTCTAGTCCTGTTTAGTCCTGGTCTAGTCCTGGTCTAGTCCTGGTCTAGTCCTGGTCTAGTCCTGGTCTAGTCCCGGTCCTGGTCTAGTCCTGGTCTAGTCCTGCTTTAGTCCTGGTCTAGTCCCGGTCCTGGTCTAGTCCTGGTCTAGTCCTGGTCTAGTCCCGGTCCTGGTCTAGTCCCGGTCCTGGTCTAGTCCCGGTCTAGTCCCGGTGCTGGTCTAGTCCTGGTCTAGTCCTGGTCTAGTCCTGCTTTAGTCATGGTCTAGTCCCGGTCCTGGTCTAGTCCTGGTCTAGTCCTGGTCTAGTCCCGGTCCTGGTCTAGTCCTGGTCTAGTCCTGGTCTAGTCCCGGTGCTGGTCTAGTCCTGGTCTAGTACTGGTCTAGTCCTGCTTTAGTCCTGGTCTAGTCTCGGTCCTGGTCTAGTCCTGGTCTAGTCCCGGTCCTGGTCTAGTCCTGGTCTAGTCCTGGTCTAGTCCCGGTGCTGGTCTAGTCCTGGTCTAGTCCTGGTCTAGTCCCGGTCTAGTCCCGGTGCTGGTCTAGTCCTGGTCTAGTCCTGGTCTAGTCCTGCTTTAGTCCTGGTCTAGTCCCGGTCCTGGTCTAGTCCTGGTCTAGTCCTGGTCTAGTCCCGGTCCTGGTCTAGTCCTGGTCTAGTCCTGGTCTAGTCCCGGTGCTGGTCTAGTCCTGGTCTAGTCCTGGTCTAGTCCTGGTCTAGTCCCGGTGCTGGTCTAGTCCTGGTCTAGTCCTGGTCTAGTCCTGCTTTAGTCCTGGTCTAGTCCCGGTCCTGGTCTAGTCCTGGTCTAGTCCCGGTCCTGGTCTAGTCCCGGTCTAGTCCCGGTGCTGGTCTAGTCCTGGTCTAGTCCTGGTCTAGTCCTGCTTTAGTCCTGGTCTAGTCCCGGTCCTGGTCTAGTCCTGGTCTAGTCCCGGTCCTGGTCTAGTCCTGGTCTAGTCCCAGTCCTGGTCTAGTCCCGGTCCTGGTCTAGTCCCGGTCCTGGTCTAGTCCTGGTCTAGTCCCGGTCTAGTCCCGGTCCTGGTCTAGTCCTGGTCTAGTCCCGGTCTAGTCCCGGTCCTGGTCTAGTCCCGGTCTAGTCCCGGTCTAGTCCCGGTCTAGTCCCGGTCCTGGTCTAGTCCCGGTCTAGTCCCGGTCCGGGTCTAGTCCCGGTCTAGTCCCGGTCCCGGTCTAGTCCCGGTCTAGTCCCGGTCTAGTCCCGGTCCCGGTCTAGTCCTGGTCTAGTCCTGGTCTAGTCCTGGTCTAGTCCCGGTCTAGTCCCGGTCTAGTCCCGGTCCTGGTCTAGTCCTGGTCTAGTCCCGGTCTAGTCCCGGTCTAGTCCCGGTCCTGGTCTAGTCCTGGTCTAGTCCTGGTCTAGTCCTGGTCTAGTCCCGGTCCTGGTCTAGTCCCGGTCTAGTCCCGGTCCTGGTCTAGTCCTGGTCTAGTCCCGGTCTAGTCCCGGTCCTGGTCTAGTCCTGGTCTAGTCCTGGTCTAGTCCCGGTCCTGGTCTAGTCCTGGTCTAGTCCTGGTCTAGTCCCGGTGCTGGTCTAGTCCTGGTCTAGTCCTGGTCTAGTCCTGGTCTAGTCCCGGTGCTGGTCTAGTCCTGGTCTAGTCCTGGTCTAGTCCTGCTTTAGTCCTGGTCTAGTCCCGGTCCTGGTCTAGTCCTGGTCTAGTCCCGGTCCTGGTCTAGTCCCGGTCTAGTCCCGGTGCTGGTCTAGTCCTGGTCTAGTCCTAGTCTAGTCCTGCTTTAGTCCTGGTCTAGTCCCGGTCCTGGTCTAGTCCTGGTCTAGTCCCGGTCCTGGTCTAGTCCTGGTCTAGTCCTGGTCTAGTCCTGGTCTAGTCCTGGTCTAGTCCCGGTCCTGGTCTAGTCCCGGTCCTGGTCTAGTCCTGGTCCTGGTCTAGTCCTGGTCTAGTCCCGGTCTAGTCCCGGTCCTGGTCTAGTCCTGGTCTAGTCCCGGTCTAGTCCCGGTCCTGGTCTAGTCCCGGTCTAGTCCCGGTCTAGTCCCGGTCTAGTCCCGGTCCTGGTCTAGTCCCGGTCTAGTCCCGGTCCGGGTCTAGTCCCGGTCTAGTCCCGGTCCCGGTCTAGTCCCGGTCTAGTCCCGGTCTAGTCCCGGTCTAGTCCCGGTCCCGGTCTAGTCCTGGTCTAGTCCTGGTCTAGTCCCGGTCTAGTCCCGGTCTAGTCCCGGTCTAGTCCCGGTCCTGGTCTAGTCCTGGTCTAGTCCCGGTCTAGTCCCGGTCTAGTCCCGGTCTAGTCCCGGTCTAGTCCCGGTCTAGTCCCGGTCCTGGTCTAGTCCTGGTCTAGTCCTGCTTTAGTCCTGGTCTAGTCCCGGTCCTGGTCTAGTCCTGGTCTAGTCCCGGTCCTGGTCTAGTCCCGGTCTAGTCCCGGTCCTGGTCTAGTCCTGGTCTAGTCCCGGTCTAGTCCCGGTCCTGGTCTAGTCCTGGTCTAGTCCCGGTGCTGGTCTAGTCCTGGTCTAGTCCTGGTCTAGTCCCGGTCTAGTCCCGGTGCTGGTCTAGTCCTGGTCTAGTCCTGGTCTAGTCCTGCTTTAGTCCTGGTCTAGTCCCGGTCCTGGTCTAGTCCTGGTCTAGTCCTGGTCTAGTCCCGGTCCTGGTCTAGTCCTGGTCTAGTCCTGGTCTAGTCCTGGTCTAGTCCCGGTGCTGGTCTAGTCCTGGTCTAGTCCTGGTCTAGTCCTGCTTTAGTCCTGGTCTAGTCCCGGTCCTGGTCTAGTCCTGGTCTAGTCCCGGTCCTGGTCTAGTCCCGGTCTAGTCCCGGTGCTGGTCTAGTCCTGGTCTAGTCCTGGTCTAGTCCTGCTTTAGTCCTGGTCTAGTCCCGGTCCTGGTCTAGTCCTGGTCTAGTCCCGGTCCTGGTCTAGTCCTGGTCTAGTCCTGGTCTAGTCCTGGTCTAGTCCCAGTCCTGGTCTAGTCCCGGTCCTGGTCTAGTCCCGGTCCTGGTCTAGTCCTGGTCTAGTCCCGGTCTAGTCCCGGTCCTGGTCTAGTCCTGGTCTAGTCCCGGTCTAGTCCCGGTCCTGGTCTAGTCCCGGTCTAGTCCCGGTCTAGTCCCGGTCTAGTCCCGGTCCTGGTCTAGTCCCGGTCTAGTCCCGGTCCCGGTCTAGTCCCGGTCTAGTCCCGGTCTAGTCCCGGTCCCGGTCTAGTCCTGGTCTAGTCCCGGTCTAGTCCCGGTCTAGTCCCGGTCCTGGTCTAGTCCTGGTCTAGTCCCGGTCTAGTCCCGGTCTAGTCCCGGTCCTGGTCTAGTCCTGGTCTAGTCCTGGTCTAGTCCTGGTCTAGTCCCGGTCCTGGTCTAGTCCCGGTCTAGTCCCGGTCCTGGTCTAGTCCTGGTCTAGTCCCGGTCTAGTCCCGGTCCTGGTCTAGTCCTGGTCTAGTCCTGGTCTAGTCCCGGTCCTGGTCTAGTCCTGGTCTAGTCCTGGTCTAGTCCCGGTGCTGGTCTAGTCCTGGTCTAGTCCTGGTCTAGTCCTGGTCTAGTCCCGGTGCTGGTCTAGTCCTGGTCTAGTCCTGGTCTAGTCCTGCTTTAGTCCTGGTCTAGTCCCGGTCCTGGTCTAGTCCTGGTCTAGTCCCGGTCCTGGTCTAGTCCCGGTCTAGTCCCGGTGCTGGTCTAGTCCTGGTCTAGTCCTGGTCTAGTCCTGCTTTAGTCCTGGTCTAGTCCCGGTCCTGGTCTAGTCCTGGTCTAGTCCCGGTCCTGGTCTAGTCCTGGTCTAGTCCTGGTCTAGTCCTGGTCTAGTCCCGGTCCTGGTCTAGTCCCGGTCCTGGTCTAGTCCCGGTCCTGGTCTAGTCCTGGTCTAGTCCCGGTCTAGTCCCGGTCCTGGTCTAGTCCTGGTCTAGTCCCGGTCTAGTCCCGGTCCTGGTCTAGTCCCGGTCTAGTCCCGGTCTAGTCCCGGTCTAGTCCCGGTCCTGGTCTAGTCCCGGTCTAGTCCCGGTCCGGGTCTAGTCCCGGTCTAGTCCCGGTCCCGGTCTAGTCCCGGTCTAGTCCCGGTCTAGTCCCGGTCCCGGTCTAGTCCTGGTCTAGTCCTGGTCTAGTCCTGGTCTAGTCCCGGTCTAGTCCCGGTCTAGTCCCGGTCCTGGTCTAGTCCTGGTCTAGTCCCGGTCTAGTCCCGGTCTAGTCCCGGTCTAGTCCCGGTCCTGGTCTAGTCCTGGTCTAGTCCTGGTCTAGTCCTGGTCTAGTCCCGGTCCTGGTCTAGTCCCGGTCTAGTCCCGGTCCTGGTCTAGTCCTGGTCTAGTCCCGGTCTAGTCCCGGTCCTGGTCTAGTCCCGGTCCTGGTCTAGTCCTGGTCTAGTCCCGGTCTAGTCCCGGTCCTGGTCTAGTCCTGGTCTAGTCCCGGTCTAGTCCCGGTCCTGGTCTAGTCCCGGTCTAGTCCCGGTCTAGTCCCGGTCTAGTCCCGGTCCTGGTCTAGTCCCGGTCTAGTCCCGGTCCGGGTCTAGTCCCGGTCTAGTCCCGGTCCCGGTCTAGTCCCGGTCTAGTCCCGGTCTAGTCCCGGTCCCGGTCTAGTCCTGGTCTAGTCCTGGTCTAGTCCTGGTCTAGTCCCGGTCTAGTCCCGGTCTAGTCCCGGTCCTGGTCTAGTCCTGGTCTAGTCCCGGTCTAGTCCCGGTCTAGTCCCGGTCTAGTCCCGGTCCTGGTCTAGTCCTGGTCTAGTCCTGGTCTAGTCCTGGTCTAGTCCCGGTCCTGGTCTAGTCCCGGTCTAGTCCCGGTCCTGGTCTAGTCCTGGTCTAGTCCCGGTCTAGTCCCGGTCCTGGTCTAGTCCTGGTCTAGTCCTGGTCTAGTCCTGGTCTAGTCCCGGTCCTGGTCTAGTCCTGGTCTAGTCCCGGTCTAGGTCCGGGTCCAGACCTTGGCCTGCAGGAGCCAGTAGGTCTCTGGTTTGAAGGACTGGATCTTGTCGTGTCTCTCGACACAGAAGCCGAGTGTGGGAGTCTGACACGGACCGAAGGAAACCAGAGACGAGTCCAGGTTCCCGTACTTCCCCTGGAAGTACTTCGTCTGGAACCTGGAACATTTCACAGGGTTAAAGAACACTGCGGAACATTCCCCTGGAAGTACTTCGTCTGGAACCTGGAACATTTCACAGGGTTAAAGAACACTGCGGAACATTCCCCTGGAAGTACTTCGTCTGGAACCTGGAACATTTCACAGGGTTAAAGAACACTGCGGAACATTCCCCTGGAAGTACTTCGTCTGGAACCTGGAACATTTCACAGGGTTAAAGAACACTGCGGAACATTCCCCTGGAAGTACTTCGTCTGGAACCTGGAACATTTCACAGGGTTAAAGAACACTGCGGAACATTTCACAGGGTTAAAGCTCCACTGCGGGACATTTCACAGGGTTAAAGCTCCACTGCGGGACATTTCAGGGTTAAAGACCACTGCGGGACATTTCAGGGTTAAAGCCCCACTGCGGAACATTTCAGGGTTAAAGCTCCAATGCGGGACATTTCAGGGTTAAAGCTCCACTGCGGGACATTTCACAGGGTTAAAGCTCCACTGCGGAACATTTCAGGGTTAAAGCTCCACTGCGGGACATTTCAGGGTTAAAGACCACTGCGGGACATTTCAGGGTTAAAGCTCCTCTGCGGGACATTTCAGGGTTAAAGCTCCACTGCGGAACATTTCAGGGTTAAAGCTCCACTGCGGGACATTTCAGGGTTAAAGACCACTGCGGGACATTTCAGGGTTAAAGCTCCACTGCGGGACATTTCAGGGTTAAAGCTCCACTGCGGGACATTTCAGGGTTAAAGCTCCACTGCGGAACATTTCAGGGTTAAAGCTCCACTGCGGGACATTTCAGGGTTAAAGACCACTGCGGGACATTTCAGGGTTAAAGCTCCACTGCGGGACATTTCACAGGGTTAAAGCTCCACTGCGGGACATTTCAGGGTTAAAGCTCCACTGCGGGATATTTCAGGGTTAAAGCTCCACTGCGGGACATTTCAGGGTTAAAGCTCCACTGCGGGACATTTCACAGGGTTAAAGCTCCACTGCGGGACATTTAACAGGGTTAAAGCTCCACTGTGGGACATTTCAGGGTTAAAGCTCCACTGCGGGACATTTCACAGGGTTAAAGCTCCACTGCGGAACATTTCAGGGTTAAAGCTCCATTGCGGGACATTTCACAGGGTTAAAGCTCCACTGCGGGACATTTCAGGGTTAAAGCTCCACTGCGGGACATTTCAGGGTTAAAGCTCCACTGCGGGACATTTCACAGGGTTAAAGCTCCACTGCGGGATATTTCAGGGTTAAAGCTCCACTGCGGGACATTTCAGGGTTAAAGCTCCACTGCGGAACATTTCACAGGGTTAAAGCTCCACTGCGGGATATTTCAGGGTTAAAGCTCCACTGCGGGACATTTCAGGGTTAAAGCTCCACTGCGGAACATTTCACAGGGTTAAAGCTCCACTGCGGGACATTTCACAGGGTTAAAGCTCCACTGCGGGACATTTCAGGGTTAAAGACCACTGCGGAACATTTCACAGGGTTAAAGCTCCACTGCGGGACATTTCAGGGTTAAAGCTCCACTGCGGAACATTTCACAGGGTTAAAGCTCCACTGCGGGACATTTCACAGGGTTAAAGCTCCACTGCGGGACATTTCAGGGTTAAAGCTCCACTGCGGAACATTTCAGGGTTAAAGCTCCACTGCGGGACATTTCAGGGTTAAAGCTCCACTGCGGGACATTTCAGGGTTAAAGCTCCACTGCGGGACATTTCACAGGGTTAAAGCTCCACAGCGGGATATTTCAGGGTTAAAGCTCCACTGCGGGACATTTCAGGGTTAAAGCTCCACTGCGGGACATTTCACAGGGTTAAAGCTCCACTGCGGAACATTTCACAGGGTTAAAGCTCCACTGCGGGACATTTCAGGGTTAAAGCTCCACTGCGGAACATTTCACAGGGTTAAAGCTCCACTGCGGGACATTTCACAGGGTTAAAGCTCCACTGCGGGACATTTCAGGGTTAAAGACCACTGCGGAACATTTCACAGGGTTAAAGCTCCACTGCGGGACATTTCACAGGGTTAAAGCTCCACTGCGGAACATTTCAGGGTTAAAGCTCCACTGCGGGACATTTCAGGGTTAAAGCTCCACTGCGGGACATTTCAGGGTTAAAGCTCCACTGCGGGACATTTCACAGGGTTAAAGCTCCACTGCGGGATATTTCAGGGTTAAAGCTCCACTGCGGGACATTTCAGGGTTAAAGCTCCACTGCGGGACATTTCACAGGGTTAAAGCTCCACTGCGGGACATTTCAGGGTTAAAGCTCCACTGCGGGACATTTCACAGGGTTAAAGCTCCACTGCGGGACATTTCACAGGGTTAAAGCTCCACTGTGGGACATTTCAGGGTTAAAGCTCCACTGCGGGACATTTCACAGGGTTAAAGCTCCACTGCGGAACATTTCAGGGTTAAAGCCCCATTGCGGGACATTTCACAGGGTTAAAGCTCCACTGCGGGACATTTCAGGGTTAAAGCTCCACTGCGGGACATTTCAGGGTTAAAGCTCCACTGCGGGACATTTCAGGGTTAAAGCTCCACTGCGGGACATTTCACAGGGTTAAAGCTCCACTGCGGGATATTTCAGGGTTAAAGCTCCACTGCGGGACATTTCAGGGTTAAAGCTCCACTGCGGAACATTTCACAGGGTTAAAGCTCCACTGCGGGATATTTCAGGGTTAAAGCTCCACTGCGGGACATTTCAGGGTTAAAGCTCCACTGCGGGACATTTCACAGGGTTAAAGCTCCACTGCGGGACATTTCAGGGTTAAAGCTCCACTGCGGGACATTTCACAGGGTTAAAGCTCCACTGCGGAACATTTCACAGGGTTAAAGCTCCACTGCGGGACATTTCAGGGTTAAAGCTCCACTGCGGAACATTTCACAGGGTTAAAGCTCCACTGCGGGACATTTCACAGGGTTAAAGCTCCACTGCGGGACATTTCAGGGTTAAAGACCACTGCGGAACATTTCACAGGGTTAAAGCTCCACTGCGGGACATTTCAGGGTTAAAGCTCCACTGCGGAACATTTCACAGGGTTAAAGCTCCACTGCGGGACATTTCACAGGGTTAAAGCTCCACTGCGGGACATTTCAGGGTTAAAGCTCCACTGCGGAACATTTCAGGGTTAAAGCTCCACTGCGGAACATTTCACAGGGTTAAAGCTCCACTGCGGGACATTTCAGGGTTAAAGCTCCACTGCGGGACATTTCAGGGTTAAAGCTCCACTGCGGGACATTTCAGGGTTAAAGACCACTGCGGGACATTTCAGGGTTAAAGACCACTGCGGAACATTTCACAGGGTTAAAGCTCCACTGCGGGATATTTCAGGGTTAAAGCTCCACTGCGGAACATTTCACAGGGTTAAAGCTCCACTGCGGGACATTTCAGGGTTAAAGCTCCACTGCGGGACATTTCAGGGTTAAAGCTCCACTGCGGGACATTTCAGGGTTAAAGCTCCACTGCGGGATATTTCAGGGTTAAAGCTCCACTGCGGGACATTTCAGGGTTAAAGCTCCACTGCGGGACATTTCACAGGGTTAAAGCTCCACTGCGGGACATTTCACAGGGTTAAATCACGGGTAAAACTTTTTTTTAACCTAGAATATCCCCTCTCAGTGGAGCTCCCGCAGTGAATGCATCACGTGGGCATAACCCTGAATAATCCTCAACAACCATCAGGTGGAGCAACCCTGTGGGCTTGAGCTATAGCAGACAACCCTGTGTTCATGAGTTTTAACCCTGGAATATCAGTGGTCTTTAATGAATAAGTGGAAGCACAACAATCCCTCAGTGCTGCAGTAATGTTCCTTGAGTGGAGCTCATACCCAACCCCTGAAATAATCCCTCTTGAGTGGAGACCTCGAGCAACTGCCAAATGGAGAACAACCCTGAAATGTCACGTAACAACACAATGACCATAATGATAACAACCCTGTCTTCCGCAGAGAACAGCCCTGTGAAATGTCCCGCAGTGGGCTTAACCCTGTGGCTCCTCAGTGGAGCACAACCCTGAAATGTCTAGCCAATGTTCATAGTGAACAACAATGAAATGTCCGCCAGTGGAGCAACCCTGAGATAATCCCGCAGTGGGCACAACCTGTGTGTCCCGCAGTGGAGCAACCTGGGAAGTAATCCCGCAGTGGGCTGCCCTGAAATGGAAAATCCGCAGTAGCCCTGTGAAAATGTTCCGCAGGCTTTAACCCTGAAATGTCCGCCTTGTGGAAGCTTTAACCTGAGAATATCCCGCAGTCTTTAACCCTGTGAAATATTTTGCCAGTGGGCTTAACCCTGGGCTCGGAGAACTTTAACCTGAAATAATCCGCAGTAGTAATGGCTCCTGTAATGTCCCTTAATGGGGTGACTTTAACCCTGAAATGTTCTGCAGTGAGCTTTAACCCTGTGAATGTCCCGCAGTGGGGGCTGGCACCCTGAGTGTCCCACAGTGGGCTTTAACCCTGTGAAATGTCCCGTCAGTGAAGCACAGCAATGGCTGTGTCCATCAGTAGGCTTAACCTAATCCGCGACAACCCTGGGTGGCTCCTGGAAACTTTAACCCTGAAATGTCCCGCAGTGGGCTTTAGCCCTCGCCGAGCCAACCCTGAGCTTCTTCCGCATCAGTGGGCTTTAACCCTGAGTGTCCCTCTGCAGTGGAGCTTACAATCAGTGGGCACCTGAAATGTTCGCAGGCATAGCCCTGTGGCCCTCAGTGGGCTTAACCCTGTGTGTCTTTAACCTGAGTGTCATAGTGGGCTTTAACCCTGTGAATAATCCCTTGAGTGAACCCTGTGAAATGTTCACTGATGAAGCACTAACTGAAATGTCTTTAATACAATGAAATGTTCATAGTGGAAAAACAACTATATTACTCCGTAATTTAACTGTAACCTGAATATCCCGCTGTGGAGCAACCCTGTGTAAGTGGAGCACAACCTGGGAATGAAATCCACTCAGTGGGCACAACAGTGTACATCAGTGGGCAACAACAGTGTTCATCAATTAGCAACCTGTCTCCTCCAGTGGGTAACCCCTGTGGAAATGTCCGCAAATGTGAGCTTAACCTGAGAGCTTAACAGAGTCCGCAGTGGAAGCCCTGTGAGTGTTCATGAGTCCTTGTGGGTAACACCATGAGCTTAACCCTGTGAAATGTTCCTGTGACTAACCCTAGTAAATTCCTGCCAGTGGACAACCTAGTATGCAGTGGAGCAACCCCTGAATATAGTCCCTCTGACCCTGTATCAACATTGTAATCACAATGCAGTGGAAATGACTTTTTAATGATAGGCAATTGTCATCAGGCAACCTGAAATGTTCTTGAATGGAGCACAACACAGTGAAATATTCCATCAGTGGAGTGAATGTCAGTGGGCTTAACCCTATTAAATATCGCAGTGACTTTAGCAATGGTGCATGACAACTTGAAATGTCCCTCAGTGGAAGCAACCCTGAAATTCTATCCCTCTTGGTGTACAGCTGGAAGTATCGCGAGTGGAAGCAACGTAATGCTCCTCGAGTATAATTGATGTAGCCCTGAAATATCCTGATGAAGCCTACAAATGTTCGCGGTGGGCAACCTGAAATGGCTCCGCGTGGAAGCAGGCCCTGGGTGGTCCGCAGTGAACAGCCTGAGAGAATGTCGCAACCACCAATCAGTGTTAGCCTGAAATGTTCCGCAGTGGGCGCAACCCTGAATGTCCCGCAGAGCTTTAACCTGAAATGTCCGCTATTGGTCTTTAACCCTGAAATGTCAGTGGAAGCAACTGGGGAAATGTTGTGAAATGTCCGCGTGGGCTTTAACCCTGAAATGTCCCGCAACCTAGTCGCAGTGGGCTTTAACCCTGAAATAATCCATGATGATCTGTCATCAGTGGAGCACAACGATGTCAGCAGTGAAGCAACGATGGCCGCGAGTGTTAATGTTCGGGTCCAGACGAAGTAAGCTCCGGGGAATATTCGCGGTGTTCTTTTAACCTGTGAAATGTTCAGGTTCAGGCGGGAGAAATGCTCCGGGGGAATGTTCGCGGTATTCTTGTAGTATTCAGATTCCAGTTTCAGGGGAAAATATTCCGCGTATTCTTTTAACCCTATTAGCGAAGTAAACCAGGGAATGATTCCTTGTGTGTTCTTAACCCTGTGAAAATGTTCCGGTTCCAGACGAAATACTTCAAGGGTGCAAGTGGATAAATCTCTGGATTTCACTCAGTCCGATATCAGGCTCCACTCGGCTTCTATGTCGGAGACGAGCAAACCAGAGACCTACTAGCTCCTGCAGAGCAAATGGACCCTAGGGCAGGACTAGACTAGGACTAGGCCAAGACGAAAATTCGACCGAGCCGACAGAACTAGATAAATTCGACAAGACGAAACCGACAGGTTCACCAAGACGAACCTAAACGAGACTAAGACCAAGACCAAGTTCGGCTCCATCGACCAAGACTAGAGCAAGACAAGACAAGACCGACAAGGATAAACTATGAATTCGGCAAGTGCTCGACCAAGACCCCAAACCAAGGACCAAGGACCTAGAACATGAACTCGACGTCGACCAAGACTAGACCAAGACTAGAGCAAGGCAAGGCCTAGGCCAAGGACTAGAGCAGAACTAGAACAGAAGACCAAGCTCGGCAAGGATTCGGCAGACAGGGCTTCATTTGAACTAAACCAAGACGAGACGCTCTGACGGGACTAGACCAAGGCGGGATAGGCTGAGCCTAGACCAACTAGACCAGGACGGGACAAGGCCGAATACTAGACCGGACAGGGACTGGGACCGGGACTAGACTGGGACTAGACCAAGTTGAGACGAGGACTAAAGTTGGAGATAAGACGAGGACTAGACCAAGTTCAAGACCGTTAGATAGGACAGAGACAGAGCGACCGGGACCTAGACCGGGACTAGACAGGGCCTAGACCAGGACGAGACTAGACGGGACAAGGCTGAAACCAGAGACCGACCAAGGACAAGACCACCAGGACAGTTCGTCGGTGGGATAGGCAAGTTCGACCGAGACAGGACGACAGGACAAGGCTCCCCGGACGAGGACTACGGGACTCTCGACTAGGACAGGATTCCGACGGGATAAGAACGGGACACCGAGACCTAGACGAATGCGACAGATAAGATGGGACTAGACTGGTCCGAGAATGCCTCGTCACCAGGATAGACCAGTTCGAGGATGCAGGACAAGGATGGAAGGACAGAGACTAGATTCAAACTAGACAAGGACTAGACCAAGGACCCAACGAGACTAGATTTAGATTAGGACGAGACCAGGACTAGACTTCATAGACCAGGACTAGACCAGGACTAAGACCACGAGGACGTGCGGGGACTAGACCAGGACCGAAATGCATTCCAAGGACCAGGACAGAGTTCGTTCAAGTTCGCTAGGACAACCTAGACCCAGGACTAGACCAACACGGGGACTAGACCAGGACTAAACAGGACTAGACCAGGACTAGACCAGGACTAAACAGGACTAGACCAGGACTAAACAGGACTAAACTGGACTGGACCGGGACTAGACCAGGACTAAACAGGACTAGACCAGGACTAGACCAGGACTAGACCAGGACTAGACCAGGACTGGACCAGGACTGGACCAGGACTAGACCAGGACTAAACAGGACTAGACCAGGACTAGACCAGGACCGGGACTAGACCAGGACTAAAGCAGGACTAGACCAGGACTAGACCAGGACTAGACCAGGACTAGACCAGCACCGGGACTAGACCAGGACTAGACCAGGACTAGACCAGGACCGGGACTAGACCAGGACTAGACCAGGACCGGGACTAGACCAGGACTAAAGCAGGACTAGACCAGGACTAGACCAGGACTAGACCAGCACCGGGACTAGACCGGGACTAGACCAGGACCGGGACTAGACCAGGACCGGGACTAGACCAGGACTAGACCAGGACCGGGACTAGACCAGGACTAAAGCAGGACTAGACCAGGACTAGACCAGGACTAGACCAGCACCGGGACTAGACCGGGACTAGACCAGGACCGGGACTAGACCAGGACCGGGACTAGACCAGGACTAGACCAGGACTAGACCAGGACTAGACCAGGACTAGACCAGGACCGGGACTAGACCAGGACTAAAGCAGGACTAGACCAGGACTAGACCAGGACCGGGACTAGACCAGGACTAGACCAGGACTAGACCAGGACTAAACAGGACCGGACCGGGACTAGACCAGGACTAGACCAGGACTAAACAGGACTGGACCGGGACTAGACCAGGACCGGGACTAGACCGGGACTAGACCGGGACTAGACCAGGACTAAACAGGACTGGACCGGGACTAGACCAGGACCGGGACTAGACCGGGACTAGACCAGGACTAGACCAGGACCGGGACTAGACCGGAACTAGACCAGGACTAGACCAGGACCGGGACTAGACCAGGACCGGGACTAGACCAGGACTAGACCAGGACTAGACCAGGACTAGACCAGGACCGGGACTAGACCAGGACTAGACCAGGACCGGGACTAGACCAGGACTAAACAGGACTAAACAGGACTAGACCAGGTCTAGACCAGGACTAGACCAGGACTAGACCAGGACTAGACCAGGACTGGACCAGGACTAGACCAGGACTAGACCAGGACTAGACCAGGACCAGGACTAGACCAGGACTAAACAGGACTAGACCAGGACTAGACCAGGACTAAAGCAGGACTAGACCAGGACTAGACCAGGACCGGGACTAGACCAGGACTAGACCAGGACTAGACCAGGACTAGACCAGGACCGGGACTAGACCAGGACTAGATCAGGACTAGACCAGGACTAGACCAGGACTAGACCAGGACCGGGACTAGACCAGGACTAGACCAGGACTAAAGTCTTCCTGTGTCTCAGGTGTCTCAGGGGAAGGACAGTCCTCTGACTCTGGACTGGAGCAGAGTTCGTGTCTTTGATCGAGACGTGGGACAAATGTTTGTGAATCTGACCAAAACCTCCAAAGAAGCTAAGGTACATCACCCCGTGTCCCCTGTCCCCCTGTCCCTCTGTCCCCTGTCCTTCTGTCCCTCTGTCCCCCTGTCCTCTGTCCCCTGTCCTCTGTTCTTCTGTCCCTCTGTCCCCCTGTCCTCTGTTCTTCTGTCCCTCTGTCCCCCTGTCCTCTGTTCTTCTGTCCCTCTGTTCCCCTGTCCTCTGTTCTTCTGTCCCTCTGTCCCCCTGTCCTCTGTCCCCTGTCCTCTCTTCTTCTGTCCCTCTGTCCCCCTGTCCTCTGTTCTTCTGTCCCTCTGTCCCCCTGTCCTCTGTCCCCTGTCCTCTGTTCTTCTGTCCCTCTGTCCCCCTGTCCTCTGTTCTTCTGTCCCTCTGTCCCCCTGTCCTCTGTCCCCTGTCCTCTGTTCTTCTGTCCCTCTGTCCCCCTGTCCTCTGTTCTTCTGTCCCTCTGTCCCCCTGTCCTCTGTCCCTCTGTCCCCCTGTCCCCCTGTCCCCCTGTCCTCTGTTCTTCTGTCCCTCTGTCCCCCTGTCCTCTGTTCTTCTGTCCCTCTGTCCCCCTGTCCTCTGTCCCCCTGTCCCCCTGTCCCCCTGTCCTCTGTTCTTCTGTCCCTCTGTCCCCCTGTCCTCTGTCCCCTGTCCTCTGTTCTTCTGTCCCTCTGTCCCCCTGTCCTCTGTTCTTCTGTCCCTCTGTTCCCCTGTCCTCTGTTCTTCTGTCCCTCTGTCCCCCTGTCCTCTGTTCTTCTGTCCCTCTGTCCCCCTCCCCTCTGCCCCTCTGTCCCCCTGTCCCCCTGTCCTCTGTTCTTCTGTCCCTCTGTCCCCCTGTCCTCTGTCCCCCTGTCCTCTGTTCTTCTGTCCCTCTGTCCCCCTGTCCTCTGTCCCCTGTCCTCTGTTCTTCTGTCCCTCTGTCCCCCTGTCCTCTGTTCTTCTGTCCCTCTGTCCCCCTGTCCTCTGTTCTTCTGTCCCTCTGTTCCCCTGTCCTCTGTTCTCCTCTCCCTCTGTCCCCCTGTCCTCTGTTCTTCTGTCCCTCTGTCCCCCTGTCCTCTGTCCCTCTGTCCCCCTGTCCTCTGTTCTTCTGTCCCTCTGTCCCCCTGTCCTCTGTCCCCCTGTCCTCTGTTCTTCTGTCCCTCTGTCCCCCTGTCCTCTGTCCCCTGTCCTCTGTTCTTCTGTCCCTCTGTCCCCCTGTCCTCTGTTCTTCTGTCCCTCTGTTCCCCTGTCCTCTGTTCTTCTGTCCCTCTGTTCCCCTGTCCTCTGTTCTTCTGTCCCTCTGTCCCCCTGTCCTCTGTTCTTCTGTCCCTCTGTCCCCCTGTCCTCTGTCCCTCTGTCCCCCTGTCCCCCTGTCCCCCTGTCCTCTGTTCTTCTGTCCCTCTGTCCCCCTGTCCTCTGTTCTTCTGTCCCTCTGCCCCCCTGTCCTCTGTCCCCCTGTCCCCCCTGTCCCCCTGTCCTCTGTTCTTCTGTCCCTCTGTCCCCCTGTCCTCTGTCCCCTGTCCTCTGTTCTTCTGTCCCTCTGTCCCCCTGTCCTCTGTTCTTCTGTCCCTCTGTTCCCCTGTCCTCTGTTCTTCTGTCCCTCTGTCCCCCTGTCCTCTGTTCTTCTGTCCCTCTGTCCCCCTGTCCTCTGTCCCTCTGTCCCCCTGTCCCCCTGTCCTCTGTTCTTCTGTCCCTCTGTCCCCCTGTCCTCTGTCCCCCTGTCCTCTGTTCTTCTGTCCCTCTGTCCCACTGTCCTCTGTCCCCTGTCCTCTGTTCTTCTGTCCCTCTGTCCCCCTGTCCTCTGTTCTTCTGTCCCTCTGTCCCCCTGTCCTCTCTTCTTCTGTCCCTCTGTTCCCCTGTCCTCTGTTCTTCTGTCCCTCTGTCCCCCTGTCCTCTGTTCTTCTGTCCCTCTGTCCCCCTGTCCTCTGTCCCTCTGTCCCCCTGTCCTCTGTTCTTCTGTCCCTCTGTCCCCCTGTCCTCTGTCCCCCTGTCCTCTGTTCTTCTGTCCCTCTGTCCCCCTGTCCTCTGTCCCCTGTCCTCTGTTCTTCTGTCCCTCTGTCCCCCTGTCCTCTGTCCCCTGTCCTCTGTTCTTCTGTCCCTCTGTCCCCCTGTCCTCTGTTCTTCTGTCCCTCTGTCCCCCTGTCCTCTGTTCTTCTGTCCCTCTGTCCCCCTGTCCTCTGTTCTTCTGTCCTCTGTTCTTCTGTCCCCCTGTCCTCTGTTCTTCTGTCCCTCTGTCCCCCTGTCCTCTGTTCTTCTGTCCTCTGTTCTTCTGTCTCTCTGTCCCCCTGTCCTCTGTCCCCTGTCCTCTGTTCTTCTGTCCCTCTGTCCCCCTGTCCTCTGTTCTTCTGTCCCTCTGTCCCCCTGTCCTCTGTTCTTCTGTCCCTCTGTCCCCCTGTCCTCTGTTCTTCTGTCCCTCTGTCCCCCTGTCCTCTGTCCCTCTGTCCCTCTGTCCCCCTGTCCCCCTGTCCCCCTGTCCTCTGTTCTTCTGTCCCTCTGTCCCCCTGTCCTGTTCTTCTGTCCCTCTGTCCCCCTGTCCTCTGTCCCTCTGTCCCCCTGTCCCCCTGTCCTCTGTTCTTCTGTCCCTCTGTCCCCCTGTCCTGTTCTTCTGTCCCCCTGTCCCCCTGTCCTCTGTTCTTCTGTCCCTCTGTCCCCCTGTCCTCTGTTCTTCTGTCCCTCTGTCCCCCTGTCCCCTGTTCCTGTCCTCTGTCCCCCTGTCCCTGTCCTCTGTCCCTCTGTCCCCCTGTCCTCTGTCCCCCTGTCCTCTGTCCTCTGTCCCTGTCCCCTGTGACCTCAGGGATGTGACAGTTCCATGTTTGTCCTGCAGGTGGAGTCGGTGAGTAAGAAGGAGAAGGTCAAACAAAGACCTCAGGCTCTGAACACCGTGGAGATGCTCCGAGTCGCCAGCTCCGCCCTGGGTAAGACCTGGTCTGGTCCTGGTTCAGTCCTGGTCTGGTCCTGGTTCAGTCCTGGTTCAGTCCTGGTTCAGTCCTGGTTCAGTCCTGGTCTGGTCCTGGTCTGGTCCTGGTTCAGTACTGGTCCTGGTCTCGTTTCAGGTCTGGGTCCTCAGCACACGATGCAGGTGGCGGAGCGTCTTTACACTCAGGGGTACATCAGTTACCCGCGCACAGAGACCACCCACTACCCCGACAACTTCGACCTGAAGGGGGCGCTGCAGCAGCAGGCCAACTGCCCCCAGTGGGGCGCCGAGGTGAGGGGCGGGGCTACGGGGGAGGGGCGGGGCTACGTGGAGGCGTGTCTCTCACGTGGGCGTGTCCTGTGACCTCAGGTGAAGGAGCTGTTGGCGTCGGGTTTGAATCGGCCGAGGAAAGGCACCGACGCCGGAGATCACCCCCCCATCACCCCGATGAGAGCCGCCAGCGAAGCCGAGCTCGGTCAGTGCTGTTCTTCTGTTCCTCGTGTTCTCGTGTTCCTCATGTTCTCGTGTCCTCATGTTCTCGTGTTCCTCATGTTCTCGTGTTCCTCATGTTCTCGCGTTTCTCGTGTTCCTCATGTTCCTCATGTTCTCATGTTCCTCATGTTCTCGTGTTCCTCATGTTCTCATGTTCTCGTGTTCCTCATGTTCTCGTGTTCCTCATGTTCTCGTTTTCCTCATGTTCTCATGTTCCTCGTGTTTCTCATGTTCTCATGTTCTCATGTTCTCGTGTTCCTCATGTTCTCGTGTTCCTCATGTTCTCGTGTTCCTCATGTTCTCGTGTTCCTCATGTTCTCATGTCCTCATGTTCCTCGTGTTCCTCATGTTCTCGTGTTCCTCATGTTCTCATGTTCTCATGTTCCTCATGTTCTCGTGTTTCTCATGTTCTCGTGTTCCTCATGTTCTCATGTTCTCGTGTTCCTCATGTTCTCGTGTTCCTCATGTTCTCGTGTTCCTCATGTTCTCGTGTTCTCGTGTTTCTCATGTTCTCATGTTCCTCATGTTCTCGTGTTCCTCATGTTCTCGTGTTCCTCATGTTCTCGTGTTCCTCATGTTCCTCATGTTCTCGTGTTCCTCATGTTCTCGTGTTCCTCATGTTCCTCAAGTTCTCGTGTTCCTCATGTTCCTCATGTTCTCGTGTTCCTCATGTTGTCATGTTCTCGTGTTCCTCATGTTCTCGTGTTCCTCATGTTCCTCATGTTCTCGTGTTCCTCATGTTCCTCATGTTCTCATGTTCTCGTGTTCCTCATGTTCTCGCGTTTCTCGTGTTCCTCATGTTCCTCATGTTCTCGTGTTCCTCATGTTCTCGTGTTCCTCATGTTCTCATGTTCTCGTGTTCCTCATGTTCTCGTGTTCCTCATGTTCTCGTGTTCTGGTGTTCCTCATGTTCCTCATGTTCTTGTGTTCCTCATGTTCCTCATGTTCTCGTGTTCCTCATGTTCTCGTGTTCCTCATGTTCTCGTGGTTCTCATGTTCTCGTGTTCCTCATGTTCCTCATGTTCTCGTGTTCCTCATGTTCTCGTGTTCCTCATGTTCTCGTGTTCCTCATGTTCTCATGTTCTGGTGTTCCTCATGTTCCTCATGTTCTTGTGTTCCTCATGTTCCTCATGTTCTCGTGTTCCTCATGTTCTCGTGTTCCTCATGTTCCTCATGTTCTCGTGTTCCTCATGTTCCTCATGTTCCTCATGTTCTCATGTTCCTCATGTTCTCGTGTTCCTCATGTTCTCGTGTTCCTCATGTTCTCATGTTCTGGTGTTCCTCATGTTCCTCATGTTCTCGTGTTCCTCATGTTGCTCATGTTCTCGTGTTCCTCATGTTCTCGTGTTCCTCATGTTCTCGCGTTTCTCGTGTTCCTCATGTTCTCGTGTTCCTCATGTTCTCGTGTTCCTCATGTTCTCGTGTTCCTCATGTTCTCATGTTCTCGTGTTCCTCATGTTCTCGTGTTCTTCATGTTCTCGTGTTCCTCATGTTCTCGTGTTCCTCATGTTCCTCATGTTCTCGTGTTCCTCATGTTCCTCATGTTCTTGTGCTCCTCGTATTCCTCATGTTCTCATGTTCCTCATGTTCTCGTGTTCCTCATGTTCTCGTGTTCCTCATGTTCCTCATGTTCTCATGTTCCTCATGTTCCTCATGTTCTCGTGTTCCTCATGTTCCTCATGTTCTCGTGTTCCTCATGTTCCTCATGTTCTCGTGTTCCTCATGTTCTCATGTTCTCATGTTCCTCATGTTCTCGTGTTCCTCATGTTCTCGTGTTCTCGTGTTCCTCATGTTCTCGTGTTCCTCATGTTCCTCATGTTCTCGTGTTCCTCATGTTCTCGTGTTCCTCATGTTCCTCAAGTTCTCGTGTTCCTCATGTTCCTCATGTTCTCGTGTTCCTCATGTTGTCATGTTCTCGTGTTCCTCATGTTCTCGTGTTCCTCATGTTCCTCATGTTCTCGTGTTCCTCATGTTCCTCATGTTCTCATGTTCTCGTGTTCCTCATGTTCTCGCGTTTCTCGTGTTCCTCATGTTCCTCATGTTCTCGTGTTCCTCATGTTCTCGTGTTCCTCATGTTCTCATGTTCTCGTGTTCCTCATGTTCTCGTGTTCCTCATGTTCTCGTGTTCTGGTGTTCCTCATGTTCCTCATGTTCTTGTGTTCCTCATGTTCCTCATGTTCTCGTGTTCCTCGTGTTCTCGTGTTCCTCATGTTCTCGTGTTCCTCATGTTCTCATGTTCTCGTGTTCCTCATGTTCCTCATGTTCCTCATGTTCTCGTGTTCCTCATGTTCTCGTGTTCCTCATGTTCTCGTGTTCCTCATGTTCTCATGTTCTGGTGTTCCTCATGTTCCTCATGTTCTTGTGTTCCTCATGTTCCTCATGTTCTCGTGTTCCTCATGTTCTCGTGTTCCTCATGTTGCTCATGTTCTCGTGTTCCTCATGTTCTCGTGTTCCTCATGTTCTCGCGTTTCTCGTGTTCCTCATGTTCTCGTGTTCCTCATGTTCTCGTGTTCCTCATGTTCTCGTGTTCCTCATGTTCTCATGTTCTCGTGTTCCTCATGTTCTCGTGTTCTTCATGTTCTCGTGTTCCTCATGTTCTCGTGTTCCTCATGTTCCTCATGTTCTCGTGTTCCTCATGTTCCTCATGTTCTCGTGTTCCTCATGTTCTCGTGTTCCTCATGTTCTCGTGTTCCTCATGTTCCTCATGTTCTCATGTTCCTCATGTTCCTCATGTTCTCGTGTTCCTCATGTTCCTCATGTTCTCGTGTTCCTCGTGTTCCTCATGTTCTCGTGTTCCTCATGTTCTCGTGTTCCTCATGTTCCTCATGTTCTCGTGTTCCTCATGGTCTCATGTTCTCGTGTTCCTCATGTTCTCGTGTTCCTCATGTTCTTCATGTTCTTCATGTTCTCGTGTTCCTCATGGTCTCATGTTCTCGTGTTCCTCATGTTCTCATGTTCTCGTGTTCCTCATGGTCTCATGTTCTCGTGTTCCTCATGTTCTCGTGTTCCTCATGTTCTTCATGTTCTTCATGTTCTCGTGTTCCTCATGGTCTCATGTTCTCGTGTTCCTCATGTTCTCGTGTTCCTCATGTTCTTCATGTTCTTCATGTTCTCGTGTTCCTCATGGTCTCATGTTCTCGTGTTCCTCATGTTCCTCATGTTCTCGTGTTCCTCATGTTCCTCATGTTCTCGTGTTCCTCATGTTCTCGTGTTCCTCATGTTCTCATGTTCTCGTGTTCCTCATGTTCCTCATGTTCTTGTGTTCCTCATGTTCTCGTGTTCGCCATGTTCTCGTGTTCCTCATGTTCCTCGTGTTCCTCATGTTCTTGTGTTCCTCATGTTCCTCATGTTCTCGTGTTCCTCATGGTCTCATGTTCTCGTGTTCCTCATGTTCTCGTGTTCCTCATGTTCCTCATGTTCTTCATGTTCTCGTGTTCCTCATGTTCTCGTGTTCCTCATGTTCTCGTGTTCCTCATGTTCCTCATGTTCTTCATGTTCTCTTGTTCCTCATGGTCTCATGTTCTCGTGTCCTCATGTTCTGGTGTTCCTCATGTTCTCGCGTTTCTCGTGTTCCTCATGTTCCTCATGTTCTCGTGTTCCTCATGTTCTTCATGTTCTCGTGTTCCTCATGTCCTCATGTTCTCGTGTTCCTCATGTTCCTCATGGTCTCATGTTCTCGTGGTCCTCATGTTCTCGTGGTCCTCATGTTCTCGTGTCCTCATGTTCTGGTGTTCCTCATGTTCTCGTGGTCCTCATGTTCTGATTTTCCTCATGTTCTCATGTCCTCATGTTCTGGTGTTCCTCATGTTCTCGTGTCCTCATGTTCTCGTGTCCTCATGTTCTGGTGTTCCTCATGTTCTCGTGTCCTCATGTTCTCGTGTCCTCATGTTCTCCTGTCCTCATGTTCTGGTGTTCCTCATGTTCTCGTGTTCCTCATGTTCTCGTGTCCTCATGTTCTGGTGTTCCTCATGTTCTCGTGTCCTCATGTACTGGTGTTCCTCATGTTCTCATGTTCCTCATGTTCCTCATGTTCTCGTGTTCCTCATGGTCTCATGTTCTCGTGGTCCTCATGTTCTCGTGTCCTCATGTTCTGGTGTTCCTCATGTTCTGGTGTTCCTCATGTTCCTCATGTTCTCGTGTTCCTCATGGTCTCATGTTCTCGTGGTCCTCATGTTCTCGTGTCCTCATGTTCTGGTGTTCCTCATGTTCTTGTGGTCCTCATGTTCTGACTTTCCTCATCTTCTCGTGTCCTCATGTTCTGGTGTTCCTCATGTTCTGGTGTTCCTCATGTTCTGGTGTTCCTCATGTTCTGGTGTCCTCATGTTCTGGTGTTCCTCATGTTCTTGTGGTTCTCATGTTCTGACTTTCCTCATGTTCTCGTGTCCTCATGTTCTGGTGTTCCTCATGTTCTCGTGTTCCTCATGTTCTCGTGTTCCTCATGTTCTCGTGTTCCTCATGTTCTGGTGTTCCTCATGTTCCTCCTGTTCTCGTGTTCTCGTGGTCCTCATGTTCTGATGTTCCTCATGTTCTCGTGTCCTCATGTTCTGGTGTTCCTCCTGTTCTCGTGTTCCTCATGTTCAGGTGTTCCTCATGTTCCTCCTGTTCTCGTGGTCCTCATGTTCTCGTGTTCCTCATGTTCTCGTGTCCTCATGTTCTGGTGTTCCTCATGTTCTCGTGTCCTCATGTTCTGGTGTTCCTCATGTTCTCGTGTCCTCATGTTCTCGTGTTCCTCATGTTCTCGTGTTCCTCATGTTCTCGTGTTCCTCATGTTCTGGTGTTCCTCATGTTCAGGTGTTCCTCATGTTCCTCCTGTTCTCGTGGTCCTCATGTTCTCGTGTCCTCATGTTCTGGTGTTCCTCATGTTCTCGTGTCCTCATGTTCTGGTGTTCCTCATGTTCTGGTGTTCCTCATGTTCTCGTGTCCTCATGTTCTGGTGTTCCTCATGTTCCTCCTGTTCTCGTGGTCCTCATGTTCTCGTGGTCCTCATGTTCTCGTGTCCTCATGTTCTGGTGTTCCTCATGTTCTCGTGTCCTCATGTTCTGGTGTTCCTCATATTCTCGTGTTCCTCATGTTCTGGTGTTCCTCATGTTCCTCCTGTTCTCGTGTTCTCGTGGTCCTCATGTTCTCGTGTTCCTCATGTTCTCGTGTTCCTCATGTTCTCATGTTCCTCATGGTCTCATGTTCTCGTGGTCCTCATGTTCTCGTGGTCCTCATGTTCTCGTGTCCTCATTTTCTGGTGTTCCTCATGTTCTCGTGTCCTCATGTTCTGACTTTCCTCATGTTCTCGTGTCCTCATGTTCTGGTGTTCATGTTCTCATGTTCTCGTGTTCCTCATGTTCTCGCGTTTCTCGTGTTCCTCATGTTCCTCATGTTCTCATGTTCCTCATGTTCTCGTGTTCCTCATGTTCTCATGTTCTCGTGTTCCTCATGTTCTCATGTTCTCGTGTTCCTCATGTTCTCGTGTTCCTCATGTTCTCGTGTTCCTCATGTTCTCATGTTCCTCGTGTTTCTCATGTTCTCATGTTCTCGTGTTCCTCATGTTCTTGTGTTCCTCATGTCCTCATGTTCTCGTGTTCCTCATGTTCTCGTGTTCCTCATGTTCTCGTGTTCCTCATGTTCTCATGTTCCTCATGTTCTCGTGTTCCTCATGTTCCTCAAGTTCTCGTGTTCCTCATGTTCCTCATGTTCTCGTGTTCCTCATGTTGTCATGTTCTCGTGTTCCTCATGTTCTCGTGTTCCTCATGTTCTCGTGTTCCTCATGTTGTCATGTTCTCGTGTTCCTCATGTTCTCGTGTTCCTCATGTTCTCGTGTTCCTCATGTTCCTCATGTTCTCGTGTTCCTCATGTTCCTCATGTTCCTCATGTTCTCGTGTTCCTCATGTTCTCGTGTTCCTCATGTTCTCGTGTTCCTCATGTTCTCGTGTTCCTCATGTTCTCGTGTTCTGGTGTTCCTCATGTTCCTCATGTTCTCGTGTTCCTCATGTTCCTCATGTTCTCGTGTTCCTCATGTTCTCGTGTTCCTCATGTTCTCGTGTTCCTCATGTTCCTCATGTTCCTCATGTTCTCGTGTTCCTCATGTTCTCGTGTTCCTCATGTTCTCGTGTTCCTCATGTTCTCATGTTCTGGTGTTCCTCATGTTCCTCATGTTCTTGTGTTCCTCATGTTCCTTATGTTCTCGTGTTCCTCATGTTCTCGTGTTCCTCATGTTTTTCATGTTCCTCATGTTCTCGTGTTCCTCATGTTCCTCATGTTCTCGTGTTCCTCATGTTCCTCATGTTCTCGTGTTCCTCATGTTCCTGATGTTCTCGTGTTCCTCATGTTCCTCATGTTCTCGTGTCCTCATGTTCTCGTGTCCTCATGTTCTCGTGTTCCTCATGTTCTCGTGTTCCTCATGTTCTCATGTTCCTCATGTTCTCGTGTTCCTCATGTTCTGGTGTTCCTCATGTTCTGGTGTTCCTCATGTTCCTCCTGTTCTCGTGGTCCTCATGTTCTCGTGTCCTCATGTTCTGGTGTTCCTCATGTTCTCGTGTCCTCATGTTCTGGTGTTCCTCATGTTCTGGTGTTCCTCATGTTCTCGTGTCCTCATGTTCTGGTGTTCCTCATGTTCCTCCTGTTCTCGTGGTCCTCATGTTCTCGTGGTCCTCATGTTCTCGTGTCCTCATGTTCTGGTGTTCCTCATGTTCTCGTGTCCTCATGTTCTGGTGTTCCTCATGTTCTCGTGTCCTCATGTTCTGGTGTTCCTCATGTTCCTCCTGTTCTCGTGGTCCTCATGTTCTCGTGGTCCTCATGTTCTCGTGTCCTCATGTTCTGGTGTTCCTCATGTTCTGGTGTTCCTCATGTTCCTCCTGTTCTCGTGGTCCTCATGTTCTCGTGGTCCTCATGTTCTCGTGTCCTCATGTTCTGGTGTTCCTCATGTTCTGGTGTTCCTCATGTTCTCGTGTCCTCATGTTCTGGTGTTCCTCATATTCTCGTGTTCCTCATGTTCTGGTGTTCCTCATGTTCCTCCTGTTCTCGTGTTCTCGTGGTCCTCATGTTCTCGTGGTCCTCATGTTCTCGTGTTCCTCATGTTCTGGTGTTCCTCATGTTCTCGTGTCCTCATGTTCTGGTGTTCCTCATGTTCTGGTGTTCCTCATGTTCTGGTGTTCTCGTGGTCGTCATGTTCTGATGTTCCTCATGTTCTCGTGTTCCTCATGTCCTCATGTTCTCGTGTTCTCGTGTTCTCCCGTTCCTCTTCAGGCAGTGATGGTTGGCGTCTGTTTGATTACATCACTCGTCACTTCATCTCGTCGGTGAGTGAAGACTGTAAGTACCTCCAGACCTCTATCTGCTTCAGCATCGGACCTGAGAGCTTCAGCTGCACCGGCAAGACCCTGATGTCCCCAGGTACTGAACCAGGACTGAACCAGGACTGAACCAGGACTAAACCAGGACTGAACCAGGACTGAACCAGGACTGAACCAGGATTGAACCAGGACTAAACCAGGACTAAACCAGGACTGAACCAGGACTGAACCAGGACTGAACCAGGACTGAACCAGGACTGAACCAGGACTAAACCAGGACTAAACCAGGACTGAACCAGGACTGAACCAGGACTGAACCAGGACTGAACCAGGACCTGAACCAGGACTGAACCAGGACCTGAACCAGGACTGAACCAGGACTAAATCAGGACTAAACCAGGACTAAACCAGGACTGAACCAGGACCTGAACCAGGACTGAACCAGGACCTGAACCAGGACCGGACCGGGACCGGACTGGGACTAAACCAGGACCAGGCGTGTCTTTCAGCATGTCTGACTTGTCTCTCTCGGCGTCTCTGACTCGTCTCTCGGCGTCTCTGACTTGTCTCTCGGCGTCTCTGACTCGTCTCTCGGCGTCTCTGACTCGTCTCTTGGCGTGTCTCTTGGCGTGTCTCTTGGCGTCTCTGACTCGTCTCTCGGCGTCTCTGACTCGTCTCGGCGTGTCTCTTGGCGTGTCTCTTGGCGTCTCTGACTCGTCTCTCGGCGTCTCTGACTCGTCTCGGCGTGTCTCTCGGCGTGTCTCTCGGCGTCTCTGACTCGTCTCTCGGCGTGTCTCTCGGCGTCTCTGACTCGTCTCTCGGCGTCTCTGACTCGTCTCTCGGCGTGTCTCTTGGCGTGTCTCTTGGCGTGTCTCTTGGCGTGTCTGTCGGCGTCTCTGACTCGTCTCTCGGCGTCTCTGACTCGTCTCTCGGCGTGTCTCTCGGCGTCTCTGACTCGTCTCTCGGCGTGTCTCTTGGCGTGTCTCTTGGCGTGTCTCTTGGCGTCTCTGACTCGTCTCGGCGTGTCTCTCGGCGTCTCTGACTCGTCTCTCGGCGTCTCTGACTCGTCTCTCGGCGTGTCTCTCGGCGTCTCTGACTCGTCTCTCGGCGTGTCTCTTGGCGTGTCTCTTGGTGTGTCTCTCGGCGTCTCTGACTCGTCTCTCGGCATGTCTCTCGGCGTCTCTGACTCGTCTCTCGGCGTCTCTGACTTGTCTCTCGGCGTCTCTGACTCGTCTCTCGGCGTGTCTCTCGGCGTGTCTCTTGGCGTGTCTCTTGGCGTGTCTCTTGGCGTCTCTGACTCGTCTCTCGGCGTGTCTCTCGGCGTGTCTCTCGGCGTGTCTCTTGGCGTGTCTCTTGGCGTCTCTGACTCGTCTCTCGGCGTCTCTGACTCGTCTCGGCGTGTCTCTCGGCGTGTCTCTCGGCGTCTCTGACTCGTCTCGGCGTGTCTCTCGGCGTGTCTCTCGGCGTCTCTGACTCGTCTCTCGGCGTGTCTCTCGGCGTCTCTAACTCGTCTCTCGGCGTCTCTGACTCGTCTCGGCGTGTCTCTGACTCGTCTCTCGGCGTCTCTGACTCGTCTCGGCGTGTCTCTCGGCGTGTCTCTCGGCGTCTCTGACTCGTCTCGGCGTGTCTCTGACTCGTCTCTCGGCGTCTCTGACTCGTCTCGGCGTGTCTCTGACTCGTCTCTCGGCGTCTCTGACTCGTCTCGGCGTGTCTCTCGGCGTCTCTGACTCGTCTCTCGGCGTGTCTCTCGGCGTGTCTCTTGGCGTGTCTCTCGGCGTCTCTGACTCGTCTCTCGGCGTCTCTGACTCGTCTCTCGGCGTCTCTGACTCATCTCTCGGCGTCTCTGACGTGTCTCTTGGCGTGTCTCTCGGCGTCTCTGACTCGTCTCTTGGCGTGTCTCTCGGCGTCTCTGACTCGTCTCTCGGCGTGTCTCCAGGCTACACGGCGGTGATGCCGTGGCAGGGCATTCCCCTGGAGGAGGCGCTGCCGAGCTGTGAGCGGGGGGACGTCTTCAGCGTGGACGAGGTGCGTCTGGTGGAGAGACACACGAGTCCTCCGGAGTACCTGACCGAGGCCGAGCTCATCACGCTCATGGAGAAACATGGCATCGGTAAATCTACCAATGATGTCATCTACACGCTAACCCCGGGCACTGCTCTGTCTCACGCTCTGGTACTCAAACTAGACTTTACCCCAACAGGAGCAGAGGAGGAGCAGAGGAGAGGAGGAGGGAGGAGCAGAGGGAGGAGCAGAGGGAGGAGAAGAGGGAGGAGCAGAGGGAGGAGCAGAGGGAGGAGCAGAGGAGAGGAGGAGGGAGGAGCGGAGGGAGGAGCAGAGGGAGGAGCAGAGGGAGGAGAAGAGGGAGGAGCAGAGGGAGGAGCAGAGGGAGGAGCAGAGGAGAGGAGCAGAGGGAGGAGCAGAGGGAGGAGAAGAGGGAGGAGCAGAGGGAGGAGCAGAGGGAGGAGCAGAGGAGAGGAGCAGAGGGAGGAGCAGAGGGAGGAGCAGAGGGAGGAGCAGAGGGAGGAGAAGAGGAGAGGAGAAGAGGGAGGAGCAGAGGGAGGAGCAGAGGGAGGAGAAGAGGGAGGAGCAGAGGGAGGAGAAGAGGGAGGAGCAGAGGGAGGAGCAGAGAGAGGAGAAGAGGAGAGGAGGAGGGAGGAGCAGAGGGAGGAGCAGAGGGAGGAGAAGAGGAGAGGAGAAGAGGGAGGAGCAGAGGGAGGAGCAGAGGAGAGGAGAAGAGGGAGGAGCAGAGGGAGGAGCAGAGGGAGGAGAAGAGGGAGGAGCAGAGGGAGGAGCAGAGGGAGGAGAAGAGGAGAGGAGGAGGGAGGAGCAGAGGGAGGAGCAGAGGGAGAAGAGGAGAGGAGAAGAGGGAGGAGCAGAGGGAGGAGCAGAGGGAGGAGAGGAGGAGGGAGGAGCAGAGGGAGGAGCAGAGGGAGGAGAAGAGGAGAGGAGGAGGGAGGAGCAGAGGGAGGAGAAGAGGAGAGGAGCAGAGGGAGGAGCAGAGGAAGAGAAGAGGGAGGAGGGGAGGAGGAGCAGAGGAGGGGCAGGTGCCGCTGGTGGGGCAGGTGGGGGGGCAGGTGGCAGTGGGGGGGCAGGTGGCGCTGGTGGGGCAGGTGGGGGGGCAGGTGGCAGTGGGGGGGCTGGTGGCAGTGGGGGGGCTGGTGGCAGTGGGGGGGCAGGTGGCGCTGGGGGGGCAGGTGGCGCTGGTGGGGCAGGTGGGGGGCAGGTGGCAGTGGGGGGGCTGGTGGCAGTGGGGGGGCAGGTGGCGCTGGGGGGGGCAGGTAGCAGTGGGGGGGCAGGTGGCGCTGGGGGGGCAGTGAGGAGGGGCTTGGTGCTGATGGTTTTGTCGGCTTGTTGTCTTTGGTTGATTTTTGTGACGTAAAATGTTGAAAATGTTGTTCCTCTCAGGCACTGACGCCAGTATCCCCGTGCACATCAACAACATCTGCCAGAGGAACTACGTGACGGTGGAGAGCGGCCGCCGACTCAAACCCACCAACCTGGGCATCGTCCTGGTGCACGGATACTACAGGATCGGTACGTCCTGGAAACACACGACGAGGATACAGTTCAGACCTGTGTCCTTTGTGTGTTGTATGTTCTGTGTTGTATGTTTGTGTGTTGTATGTTCTGTGTTATGTGTAGATGCAGAGTTGGTCCTCCCGTGGATCCGCAGTGCTGTGGAGAAGCAGCTCTCGCTCATCGCTCTGGGACAGGCCGACTTCTCTCAGGTCCTCACTCACGCTCTGGACATCTTCAAGAGGAAGTTCCACTATTTTGTCGACTCCATCAACAGTGAGTTTAAAAAATACATGTGTAACACACACATGTGTAACACACACACACGCACGTGTAACACACACACGTGTAACACACACACACGTGTAACACACACGTGTAACACACACGTGTAACACACACAACACGCACGTGTAACACACACACGTAACACGCACGTGTAACACGCACGTGTAACACACATTTGAGACACACGTGTAACACACACGTGTAACACACGTGTAACACACACACGTGTGTAACACACACGAGTGTAACAAACACACACACGTAACACACACGTGTAACACACACACGTAACACACACACGTGTGTAACACACACGAGTGTAACAAACACACACACGTAACACACACGTGTAACACACACACGTGTAACACACACACGTGTGTAACACACACGAGTGTAACAAACACACACGCGTAACACACGTGTAACACACACGTGTAGCACACACGTGTAGCACACACGTGTAATGCGCACACACGTGTAACGCGCACACATGTGTAATGCGCACACACGTGTAACACGCACACACACGTGTAACACACACACACGTGTGTGTGTGTGTGTGTGGCCGTGCTCGGCCCCACCCTTTTCACCATCTACATGCTCCCCCTTGGGTGTGTCGTCAGCAGGCATGGAATCAACTTCCATTGCTATGCTGACGACACACAGCTCTACCTCAAGGTCACCCCCTCTGCCCCCCCCTCTGCCACTGTCGCCCGCCTAAACTCCTGCCTGGAGGAGATGGGGGGCATGGATGAGCCAAAACTTCCTGGAGCTGAATGGCTCAAAAACTGAAGCCATTCAAACCGGTACCTCTCATCAACTTCACTCTTCTCCTGTCACCTCTGTTTCACTCTTTGGCCACAGCATTCCCCTCTCTCCTTCAACAATCATGTCACCCACATCTGCAAAACTTCCTTCTTTCACCTCCGTAATATCTCTAAACTTCGCTCTTCACTGTCCCTCCCGGCTGCAGAGAAGCTCGTCCATGCCTTTATCTCCTCCAGGTTGGACTATTGCAACACACTCCTCATCGGGATCCCTGGCAGGAGCATCCAAAAGCTCCAGTATGTCCAAAACAGCGCTGCCAGGGTCCTGATGAGGGTGCGGAAACATGAGCACATCACCCCCATCCTCCACACCCTCCACTGGCTCCCCGTGCACCTCCGTATAGAATACAAAATCCTCCTGCACACCCACCACTGTCTCCACGGTGATGCCCCCACCTACCTCACAGACCTGCTCACACTGCACACCTCAGCCAGGACCCGGTCAGGCCAACAGCACCGTCTGCTCCCGTCCAGGACACGGCTCAAGACCATGGGGGACCGAGCCCTACCTGACCACCTCAGGGCCCCACAGACGGTGGAAGCTTTAAAAAAAGGACTTAAAACTTATCTTTTTAGAAAAGCGTACAATATTTTATGATGTTTTTAATTGTTCTTTTATTGTTGCAAGTGTAGCACTTTGAGATTTGAGGTCAAATGAGATTTGAGTGCATTATGAATCAAATTTATCATTATTATTATGTGTAACACACACACGTGTAACACACACACGTGTAACACACATGTAACACACACACACACATGTAACACACACACGTGCAACACACATACACACACACACACACACACACATGTGTAACACACACACGTGTAACACACACGTGTAACACACACGTGTAACACACACGTGTAACACACATGTGTAACACACATGTAACACACACACACACACACGTGTAACACACACGTGTAAAACACACACACACACACACGTGTAACACACACACGTGTAACACACATGTGTAACACACATGTGTAACACACATGTGTAACACACATGTAACACACACACACGTGTAACACACAAGTGTAAAACACACACACACACACACACATGTAAACAAACACGTGTAACACACACGTGTAACACACGTGTAACACACACACGTGTAACACACACACACGTGTAAACAAACACGTGTAACACACACGTGTAACACACGTGTAACACACACACGTGTAACACACACACACGTGTAAACAAACGCGTGTAACACACGTGTAACACACACATGTAACACACACACGTGTAACACACACGTGTAACACACACACGTGTAAACAAACACGTGTAACACACACGTGTAACACACACGTGTAACACACACGTGTAACACACACGTGTAACACACACACGTGTAACACACACGTGTAACACACACACGTGTAACACACACACGTGTAACACACACGTGTAAACAAACACGTGTAAACAAACACGTGTAACACACACGTGTAACACACACGTGTAACACACACGTGTAACACACACGCTTAACACACACACACGTGTAACACACACGTGTAACACACATGTAACACACACGTGTTACACACATGTAACAAACATATGTAACACACGTGTAACACACACGTGTAACACACACACGTGTAACACACACGTGTAACACACACACACATATGTAACACACACGTGTAACACACACACGTGTAACACACACACACACACACACACACACGTGTAACACACACGTGTAACACACACACACATATGTAACACACACACGTGTAACACACACATGTGCAACACACACACTCTCTCTCTCCAGGTGAGGATGATGATGGAGGTTTCTCTCTGTTTTTAAAGGTATGGATGAGTTGATGGAGGTGTCGTTCTCGCCCATCGCTGCTTCAGGAAAACCTCTGTCTCGCTGTGGAAAGTGTCACCGCTTCATGAAGTACATCCAGGTACTTCACCTTCACCTGTCAGAACCCCCAGAACCCCTAGAACCTTCATGAGCTTCACTTGGAGCAGAGGTGGTTGAGATCACAGAAGACAGACTGAGGTCAGGGGTCAGGGCTGACCTGGGAAGGTTTAAAATCCATCCATGTTCTTCCTCTTATCCGGGGCCGGGTCGCCGGGGCAACAGTCTAAACAGGGACTCCCAGACTTCCTTCCTATCTCTAAGGGAGCGCCCAGCCACTCTGTGGAGGAAACTCATTTCGGCCGCTTGTATCCGCGATCTCGTCCTTTCGGTCATTACCCAGAGCTCATGACCATAGGTGAGGGGAGGAACGTAGATCGACGGTAAATCGAGAGCTTTGCCTTTGGCTCTGCTCCCTCTTCACCACAACGGTCCGGTACAGCGACCGCATCACTGCCGACGCTGCACCGATCCACCTGTCAATCTCACGCTCCATCCTCCCCTCACTCGAGAACAAGACCCCGAGATACTTGAACTCCTCCACCTGAGGCAGGGACTCCCCACCCACCCGGAGAGGACACCACCTTTTTCCGGTCGAGAACCATGACCTCGGATTTGGAGGAGCTGATCCTCATCCCAGCCGCTTCACACTCATCCCAGCCGCTTCACACTCATCCCAGCCGCTTCAAACTCGGCTGCAAACCGCCCCAGTGCACGTTGGAGGTCCCGGTTCGATGAAGCCATCAGGACAACATCCTGTGGTTCCCAAACCGGATCCCCTCCGGCCCCTGACTGCGCCTAGAAATTCTGTCCATAAATATAATGAACAGAACCGGTGACAAAGGACAGCCCTGGCAGAGTCCAACATGCACCGGAAACAGGTTTGACTTACTACCGGCAATGTGAACACAGCTCCTGCTCCGGTCATACAGGGACCGAACAGCCCTTAACAAAAAGCCCCGAACCCCGTACTCCCAGAGCACTCTCCACAGGACCCCACGAGGGACACGGTCGATCTTCTCCAGATCCACAAAGCACATGTGGACTGGTTGGGCAAACTTCCATGAACCCTCGAGCACCCGATGGAGAGTATAGAGCTGATCCAGTGTTCCACGCCCGTTCCACGTGTCAGCCAAGACAGCCCTACAACATCCAGAGACTTAAGATACGATTTCTGTGACCGCCCGGGCTGCAGAATGCTTGCCCCGCCAGTACCCGTCAGCTGCCTCATGAGTCCCATTTATTTTATTATATTGTATTGTATTTTTATTGTATTTATAATTGCACTTTATCGTATTTTTGTATTGTATTTTATGATGTGAGGACTGCAGATGGAAATTAGCTTTGAGCTAAATCTGGTGCAGACATCTTTTTAATGAAACTGCACACTGTCCTTAATAAACTAAGAAAAAAAAAAAAAAAAAAAAAGGCCCGATACAACTCTTCAGCCTGACAGCATCCCTTACTTCCAGTGTCCACCATCGGGTTCGGGGATTGCCGCCGCGACAGGCACCACAGACCTTACGACCACAGCTATGAGCGGCCGCATCGACAGTAGAGGCCGAGAACAGAGCCCACTCGGACTCTACTGTATGTCCCCAGCCTCCCTCGGAATCTGGGAGAAGCTCTCCCGGAGGTGTGAGTTGAAAGTGCCCCTGACAGAGAGCTCTGCCAGACGTTCCCAACAGACCTTCACGATACACTTGGGGCTGCCAGGTCTCTCCGGCTTCCTCCCCCGCCAGCGGACCCAACTCACAACCAGGTGGTGATCGGTTGACAGCTCTGCCCCTCTCTTCACCCGAGTGTCCAAGACACGTGGCCGGAGGTCAGATGACACGACAACAAAGTCGATCCTCGACCTCCGTCCTAGGGTGTCCTGGTGCCACGTGCACTGGTGGACACCCTTGTGCTCGAACATGGTGTTTGTTATGGACAAACTGTGGCTAGCACAGAAGTCCAATAACAGAACACCGCTCGGGTTCAGTTCAGGGAGGCCGTTCCTCCCAATCACCCCTCTCCAGGTGTCACTGTCGTTGCCCACGTGGGCGTTGAAGTCCCCCAGGAGAACAATGGAGTCCCCGGTCGGTGCACTGTCCAGTACCCCTCCCAGGCACTCCAAGAAGGCCGGGTACTCTGCACTGCTGTTCGGCCCATAGGCCGACACAACAGTGAGAGACCTGTCCCCGACCCGAAGGCGCAGGGACGCGATCCTCTCGTTCACCGGGGTGAACTCCAACACTCGGCGGCTGAGCTGTGGGGCAATGAGCAGGCCCACACCAGCCCGCCGCCGCTCTCCGCGGGCAACGCCAGAGAAATGGAGAGTCCAGTCCCCCTCAAGGAGTTGGCTTCCAGAGCCCAAGCTGTGGGTGGAGGTGAGGTGACTATATCTAGTCTGTAACGTTCCACCTCCCGCACAAGCTCAGGCTCCTTACCCCCAGCGAGGTGACATTCTTTGTCCCCAGAGCTTGTCTCCATGTCCAAAGATCCAGTCATCGAGGCCCCTGCCTTCGACTGCCGCCCAGATCTCCTGCACCGGCCCCTGTGGATCCTCCCGCGGGTGGTGGGTCCACAGGACGGCCCCACGTCGCTCCTTTGGGCTGTGCCCGATCAGGCTTGAATAACTCAGGCGTTTATTGAGTTTCAGATGTAAATAAAAGTGCTGGTCTTGTGTTCTTTAGCCTCACACCTCTACAGAGTTGATCGGTCGTTTCAGACTTTTATTTCTTTTTTCAGAAAGTCTATGGGAAAAATGAATGCACTTCTGGCACTAAGGAGCGCTCACTTGCACAGACACTACAGATCCTGGAATAAATCACTGGAATCAAAACCAAATCCTCAGGTCTGAATCGTAAAAAAGTCCCACTGACAGAACGAAACACAGAAAGTTACCTTTTAATGTGGAAAGTCACAGGAGAGTTTATTATTATTCATTTATCATTAGTACAAAAAAAACCCACACTCATGAAACATTGGGCTCCGCCTTAAATGGACGGATGTGGTCATGTGACTTAACGGAAGTGTCGGTCCTCCAGGCGAAGCCGAGCCGCCTGCACTGCTCCCACTGCGACGAGACCTACAGCCTGCCTCAGAACGGAGCCATCAAACTCTACAAAGAACTCAAGTACGCCTCACAACTTCACATTATTTACATGTTCTCCAACGCTCCAGACGCTCTGTTCCACCTCGTGATGTCATCAGGTGGTGTGTGTGAAGGTGCCCCTTTGTGTGCAGGTGTCCTCTGGATGACTTCGAGTTGGTTTTGTGGACGTCTGGAGCTCGGGGGAAGTGTTACCCGCTGTGCCCGTACTGTTTCAGCAACCCGCCCTTCAGAGACATGAAGAAAGGTACTGCCCACGGACCCACTCACACACTGACCCACTCACACACACAGACCCACTCACACACTGACCCACTCACACACTGACCCACTCACACACTGACCCACTCACACACTGACCCACTCACACACGACCCACTCACACACGACCCACTCACACACTGACCCACTCACACACTGACCCACTCACACACTGACCCACTCACACACTGACCCACTCACACACTGACCCACTCACACACGACCCACTCACACACTGACCCACTCCCACCCGACCCCCCCACACACTGACCCACTCACCCACGGCCCACTCACACAGTGACCCACCCAGTCGCACACGACCCACTCGCACCCGACCCACTCACACACTGACCCACTCACACACTGACCCACTCACACACACAGACCCACTCACACACTGACCCACTCACACACTGACCCACTCACACACTGACCCACTCACACACTGACCCACTCACACACGACCCACTCACACACGACCCACTCACACACTGACCCACTCACACACTGACCCACTCACACACTGACCCACTCACACACTGACCCACTCACACACTGACCCACTCACACACTGACCCACTCACACACGACCCACTCACACACGACCCACTCACACACTGACCCACTCACACACTGACCCACTCACACACTGACCCACTCACACACTGACCCACTCACACACGACCCACTCACACACTGACCCACTCACACACGACCCACTCACACACTGACCCACCCACTCGCACACGACCCACTCGCACACGACCCACTCACACACTGACCCACTCGCACACTGACCCACTCGCACACGACCCACTCACACACGACCCACTCACACACTGACCCACTCACACACGACCCACTCACACACTGACCCACTCACACACTGACCCACTCACACACTGACCCACTCACACACTGACCCACTCACACACGACCCACTCACACACGACCCACTCACACACGACCCACTCACACACTGACCCACTCACACACGACCCACTCACACACGACCCACTCACACACTGACCCACTCACACACGACCCACTCGCACACTGACCCACTCGCACACTGACCCACTCGCACACTGACCCACTCACACACTGACCCACTCACACACAGACCCACTCACACACTGACCCACTCACACACTGACCCACTCACACACGACCCACTCACACACTGACCCACTCGCACACGACCCACTCGCACACTGACCCACTCGCACACTAACCCACTCACACACGACCCACTCACACACGACCCACTCACACACTGACCCACTCACACACTGACCCACTCACACACTGACCCACTCACACACTGACCCACTCACACACAGACCCACTCACACACTGACCCACTCACACACGACCCACTCACACACTGACCCACTCACACACTGACCCACTCACACACTGACCCACTCACACACGACCCACTCACACACGACCCACTCACACACTGACCCACTCACACATGACCCACTCACACACTGACCCACTCACACACTGACCCACTCACACACGACCCACTCACACACGACCCACTCACACACTGACCCACTCACACACTGACCCACTCACACACGACCCACTCACACACGACCCACTCGCACACTGACCCACTCGCACACGACCCACTCGCACACTGACCCACTCGCACACGACCCACTCACACACAGACCCACTCGCACACGACCCACTCGCACACGACCCACTCGCACACAGACCCACTCGCACACGACCCACTCACACACTGACCCACTCACACACTGACCCACTCACACACGACCCACTCGCACACGACCCACTCGCACACACGACCCACTCGCACACGACCCACTCACACACGACCCACTCACACACTGACCCACTCGCACACGACCCACTCACACACTGACCCACTCACACACTGACCCACTCACACACGACCCACTCACACACGACCCACTCGCACACTCCCCCACTCACACAGGTCTGGGCCTCCCCCTCACCTCCCCTCTGCTCCTCTCTCCTCAGGTCTGGGGTGCACCTCCTCCTCTCTCCTCAGGTCTGGGGTGCACCTCCTCCTCACCTCCTCTCTGCTCCTCTCTCCTCAGGTCTGGGGTGCACCTCCTCCTCACCTCCTCTCTCCTCCTCTCTCCTCAGGTCTGGGGTGCACCTCCTCCTCACCTCCTCTCTGCTCCTCTCTCCTCAGGTCTGGGGTGCACCTCCTCCTCACCTCCTCCTCTCCTCCTCTCTCCTCAGGTCTGGGGTGCGCCTCCTCCTCACCTCCTCTCTGCTCCTCTCTCCTCAGGTCTGGGGTGCACCTCCTCCTCACCTCCTCTCTGCTCCTCTCTCCTCAGGTCTGGGGTGCACCTCCTCCTCACCTCCTCTCTGCTCCTCTCTCCTCAGGTCTGGGGTGCACCTCCTCCTCATCTCCTCTCTGCTCCTCTCTCCTCAGGTCTGGGGTGCACCTCCTCCTCACCTCCTCTCTGCTCCTCTCTCCTCAGGTCTGGGGTGCACCTCCTCCTCTCTCCTCAGGTCTGGGGTGCACCTCCTCCTCACCTCCTCTCTGCTCCTCTCTCCTCAGGTCTGGGGTGCACCTCCTCCTCACCTCCTCTCTGCTCCTCTCTCCTCAGGTCTGGGGTGCACCTCCTCCTCACCTCCTCTCTGCTCCTCTCTCCTCAGGTCTGGGGTGCACCTCCTCCTCACCTCCTCTCTGCTCCTCTCTCCTCAGGTCTGGGGTGCACCTCCTCCTCACCTCCTCTCTGCTCCTCTCTCCTCAGGTCTGGGGTGCACCTCCTCCTCTCTCCTCAGGTCTGGGGTGCACCTCCTCCTCACCTCCTCTCTCCTCCTCTCTCCTCAGGTCTGGGGTGCACCTCCTCCTCACCTCCTCTCTGCTCCTCTCTCCTCAGGTCTGGGGTGCACCTCCTTCTCACCTCCTCTCTGCTCCTCTCTCCTCAGGTCTGGGGTGCACCTCCTCCTCACCTCCTCTCTGCTCCTCTCTCCTCAGGTCTGGGGTGCACCTCCTCCTCTCTCCTCAGGTCTGGGGTGCACCTCCTCCTCACCTCCTCTCTCCTCCTCTCTCCTCAGGTCTGGGGTGCGCCTCCTCCTCACCTCCTCTCTGCTCCTCTCTCCTCAGGTCTGGGGTGCGCCTCCTCCTCACCTCCTCTCTGCTCCTCTCTCCTCAGGTCTGGGGTGCACCTCCTCCTCACCTCCTCTCTGCTCCTCTCTCCTCAGGTCTGGGGTGCACCTCCTCCTCACCTCCTCTCTGCTCCTCTCTCCTCAGGTCTGGGGTGCACCTCCTCCTCACCTCCTCTCTGCTCCTCTCTCCTCAGGTCTGGGGTGCACCTCCTCCTCACCTCCTCTCTGCTCCTCTCTCCTCAGGTCTGGGGTGCACCTCCTCCTCTCTCCTCAGGTCTGGGGTGCACCTCCTCCTCACCTCCTCTCTCCTCCTCTCTCCTCAGGTCTGGGGTGCACCTCCTCCTCACCTCCTCTCTGCTCCTCTCTCCTCAGGTCTGGGGTGCACCTCCTTCTCACCTCCTCTCTGCTCCTCTCTCCTCAGGTCTGGGGTGCACCTCCTCCTCACCTCCTCTCTGCTCCTCTCTCCTCAGGTCTGGGGTGCACCTCCTCCTCTCTCCTCAGGTCTGGGGTGCACCTCCTCCTCACCTCCTCTCTCCTCCTCTCTCCTCAGGTCTGGGGTGCGCCTCCTCCTCACCTCCTCTCTGCTCCTCTCTCCTCAGGTCTGGGGTGCGCCTCCTCCTCACCTCCTCTCTGCTCCTCTCTCCTCAGGTCTGGGGTGCGCCTCCTCCTCACCTCCTCTCTGCTCCTCTCTCCTCAGGTCTGGGGTGCGCCTCCTCCTCACCTCCTCTCTGCTCCTCTCTCCTCAGGTCTGGGGTGCACCTCCTCCTCACCTCCTCTCTGCTCCTCTCTCCTCAGGTCTGGGGTGCGCCTCCTCCTCACCTCCTCTCTGCTCCTCTCTCCTCAGGTCTGGGGTGTAACGAGTGCACACACCCGTCCTGTTCACACTCTCTGTCGTCCCTGGGCATCGGTCAGTGTGTCGAGTGTGAGTCTGGGGTCCTGGTCCTGGACCCCACCTCGGGCCCAAAGTGGCGCATGTCCTGCAACAAATGCAACGTGGTGGTCCACTTCTTCGAACACGCCCACAAAGTCCAGGTACAGTCCTGGTTTAGTCCCGGTTTAGTCCCGGTTTAGTCCAGAGGGGTATTCCACGAACGCGGCTAAGCGCAAAGCCCGGCTTTATTCGACAGTTCGCGCTAGTTTTAGTGAAAGTTCGGTTCCAAGACTCTGAGTTACTGCGGCAACATGGTTCCCCCGGCTAGCCTGGTCCTGGGATAGCCTGGGCTGTGAAATGTCTAAACTGAGCATTTGTGATCCTTTTCCACGTTTGAAAAAAACACAGCGATTCTGAACAAGGAAACTGTGTGACGTCACATTGAAGAAAAAATGCAAATGCAGTTCCCCCGCCCGTCTGGATGTCTACCCACACTCTCTGTGAATCACGCCCAAAGAGTTTGGACCGCGAACGAGCTACGCAATGCGAGATGCGTTTTTCTATTTGCCTGGAGGCACGTGAGAGTGTTTCCAGGCTCGGATGTCCTTTATCTGAGCCTCCGAACCTCTGAAACAGCAGTGGTTTCATTTTATTTTCTCTGGAAATGTGTTTATTTTTCAATGGAAAGCGTCTCATATCTTCCTCCGCGCAGCGCACCGCTAAAGAGGAAAGAGCGGAGAGTTTGGCCACACCCCCACCCGCTACTCTGGCCTATCTCTGTCCTCCTCATTTGCATTCAAGCAACAACGCCCAGAATAAAGTGTTCCAGAGACATATTTATGACTCTGACTGTGTTCATGAGGCTCTCTCATGCACTGAGTGTTGATTTTGAAGAAGGATTCATTTACAGTATTAGGGAACCATTAAGGAGCCATATAAAAGCATCAAGAAGTACCATGTCATGGGACCTTTAATCAGGCCGTGTCTCAGAGAATACGTACCTGACGTAAACAGTTTGTCAAACAAACAGTTCCGCACACCTCCCGCATGAGTATCTGTGTTGCCCGAAAACAATATCAGCAAAAAAAAAGATCTTACGTTCATGGTCAGTTTGGACAAATCTCCGGTAATTTAAAAATATGCTTTTGAACCGCTGTCTTTACGACATTATCAGATAGAAGAATTCCAGAGGCGTCACAGGGAAACACTTTGGTCGAGTGGTTAAGTCCTGCGTCTTTCACGTGGGCGTCCCGGGTTTGATTCCTGTTACTGACATATTCATGCTCAAGTCAATTATGTGTTATATTTTCACGAATTTACATTTGCCACACATTACACAAATGTGAATGAATTTAACCTAAAATTATTCATATCATCACATAACTTATATCAGTTGGGCCTAACATCACTCTCACCTGACGACATTGACACTTTATATTTTATGTGACATCTCTATCAAAGAATACAGTTACAGGTAAATCTTTACTTTTAAAACAAAATGTAGCCAAATAACAGGCACACTCCATGATGCAACATTTCAGTGATTCAACAAATTTGCTTCAGAGATGCTGTGCAAGCCTCTTTAATGAAATCCTATTTATCAATTTCCATCAATAGGCATAAAACAATAAAAGACATTAGGTATGACATTCTGGTGTGAGGCCACTGCTGGAGGACTGCTGAGGGTCAGGCAAGGCACTGCTGGAGGACTGCTGAGGGTCAGGCAAGGCACTGCTGGAGGACTGCTGAGGGTCAGGCAAGGCACTGCTGGAGGACCGCTGAGGGTCAGGCAAGGCACTGCTGGAGGACCGCTGAGGGTCAGGCAAGACACTGCTGGAGGACCGCTGAGGGTCAGGCAAGGCACTGCTGGAGGACCGCTGAGGGTCAGGCAAGTCACTGCTGGAGGACCGCTGAGGGTCAGGCAAGACACTGCTGGAGGACCGCTGAGGGTCAGGCAAGGCACTGCTGGAGGACCGCTGAGGGTCAGGCAAGGCACTGCTGGAGGACTGCTGAGGGTCAGGCAAGACACTGCTGGAGGACTGCTGAGGAGGGTCCAAGTGTACGCCATCTTCAGTCACTAGAACACAAACATACTATTAAAATACACAAATGCTTGGATCACAGCTGAGGCAAGCATTAGCCTAGAGAATACCTTGAATATACTCTTCACGAGAACTCGCAGGAAGGATCTTTGATGGGGTCCCTCCTTCAGTTACCTCCACCAGTGGGCGACCCCGGTTTAGGGCCAGTGCCAGCTCCTCTGCAGGTGAAAGGTTTTGAGGGGCGCTCCCACCTCCTGTGGCTTGGTAGCTACTGTTCATTTTAAATTAAATTAAGGTACCATTTCAACAGTATTACTAATTTCACTGAATAATAATATTAATATTAGCCTACTTACCACTCTGCAAAATGTTTTTATGCTTTGTCTTTACCTGTAAAACAGTCCTCTTCACATTATTCCTGCTCAAAGACAAGATAACACAATTTAACGTATTAGTTGGAGCAAATACTTTTACACAGTAAAAATAAATCACAACTGACAAGACTGCTCTACAAATATATAATATTTATGACATCAACTGTTCTCCCTGAGAATCAAACTCACGTCTCCCACATGCCAAACCGTAACCTATCCTCTCCCCCACGGATTAGTGTTGACACCGATGGTAAATCCATCCATCCATTTTCTTCCGCTTATCCGGGGCCAGGTCGCCGGAGCAACAGTCTAAGCAGGGACTCCCAGACTTCCTTCACCCCGGACACTTCCTCCAGCTCCTCCGGGGGGACCCCACGGCGTTCCCAGGCCAGCCGGGACACATAGTCCCTCCAGTGTGTCCTGGGTCTTCCCCAGGGCCTCCTCCCAGTGGGACATGCCCGGAACACCTCCTGAGGGAGGCGTCCAGGAGGCGTCCGGAACAGACGCCCGAGCCACCTCTGCTGCTCCTCTCGACGTGGAGGAGCGGCAGCTCTGCTCCGAGCTCCTCCCATGTGACTGAGCTCCTCACCCTATCTCTAAGGGAGCGTCCAGCCACTCTGTGGAGGAAACTCATTTCGGCCGCTTGTATCCGCGATCTCGTCCTTTTGGTCATTACCCAGAGCTCATGACCATAGGTGAGGGGAGGAACGTAGATCGACGGTAAATCGAGAGCTTCGCCTTTGGCTCAGCTCCCTCTTCACCACAACGGTCCGGTACAGCGACTGCATCACTGCCAACGCTGCATCGATCCACCTGTCAATCTCACGCTCCATCCTCCCCTCACTCGAGAACAAGACCCCGAGATACTTGAACTCCTCCACCTGAGGAGAACTCTCCACCCAGAGAGGACACCACCTTTTTCCGGTCGAGAACCATGACCTCGGATTTGGAAGAGCTGATCCTCATCCCAGCCGCTTCACACTCGGCTGCAAACCGCCCCAGTGCACATTGGAGGTCCCGGTTCGATGAAGCCATCAGGACAACATCATCTGCAAACAGCAGAGATGAGATCCTGTGGTTCCCAAACCGGATCCCCTCCGGCCCCTGACTGCGCCTAGAAATTCTGTCCATAAATATAATGAACAGAACCGGTGACAAAGGGCAGCCCTGGAGTCCAACATGCACCGGGAACAGGTCCGACTTACTACCGGCAATGTGAACACAGCTCCTGCTCCGGTCATACAGGGACCGAACAGCCCTTAGCAAAGGGCCCCAAACCCCGTACTCCCAGAGCACTCTCCACAGGACCCCACGAGGGACACGGTCGATCTTCTCCAGATCCACAAAGCACATGTGGACTGGTTGGGCAAACTCCCATGAACCCTCGAGCACCCGATGGAGAGTATAGAGCTGGTCCAGTGTTCCCCGGCCGGGACCAAAACCACACTGCTCCTCCTGAATCCGAAGATGGTAAAAACATACTTAAAAAACTCAACCTCCAGCACTGTTACAGGACTTATCTTACGTATTTAAGCGCTCGGCGATCTTCTGCCACGCCATGTCTCTGGCCTTGGTTATTGCAAATGTGTTGTAGAGTTCCAAAAGCAACTTCTGTTCTGATGCGCTGAAATAATCGACCCGAATCTTCGACATGATGGCGTTTTCGACAGTCGCTTGTTCTGGACTTCTTACGTTCCCCGTGCACGCGTCTAGACCAGGACAGGATCGGCACGGCTGAAGTTAGCGCTGCTGAGGCGCAGCTGAAACGTGTTAGTGGAACGACTTCAGGCTTTAGTCTAAGGCGACGCTTCTTCAGACGAGGATGAACCACTTAGACGCCGCTATGTTTAGTGACGTTTGTGGAATACCCCCCTGGTTTAGTCCTGGTTTAGTCCTGGTTTAGTCCTGGTTTAGACCTGGTTTAGTCCTGGCATAGTCCTGGTTTAGTCCTGGTTCAGACCTGGTTTACTCCTGGCATAGTCCTGGTTTAGTCCTGGTTCAGACCTGGTTTAGTCCTGGTTTAGTCCAGTTTTAGACCTGGTTCAGACCTGTCTTTTGTCCTCAGGTGTCCTCGGAGTCGTGTGAGTCGTGTGACGCGTCCCTCGTGGACGTGGACTTTAATAAGTCCCGCTGTCCTCTGCCCGGCGGGGACACGCAGCGCTCCGGCTGTGTCTTCTGTGACCCCATGTTTGAGGACCTGGTGGAGCTGAAACACGCCACCCTGAGACGCCCAGCGCCGCGGGGACGAGGACGGGGACGGGGACGGGGACGCCGCCCGGGACCCAAGAAACCCAAGGACAAGATGGCGGCGCTGGCGGCGTATTTCGTCTGATCCACACAGTACTGCAGTACTGCAGTACTCTGATCCCGGGGCCAGTCGAAGTACTTTTACTTTGAGTTGTATTTGAATTAAAGACGTCACATTAAAACAGCTTCATGTTTATTTCACTGTCTGCAAAGTACTGCAGTACTGACAGTATAAAGTACTGCAGTACTGACGGTATAAAGTACTGCAGTACTGACGGTATAAAGTACTGCAGTACTGACGGTATAAAGTACTGCAGTACTGACGGTATAGAGTACTGCAGTACTGACAGTATAAAGTACTGCAGTACTGACAGTATAAAGTACTGCAGTACTGACGGTATAAAGTACTGCAGTACTGACGGTATAAAGTACTGCAGTACTGACGGTATAAAGTACTGCAGTACTGACGGTATAAAGTACTGCAGTACTGACGGTATAGAGTACTGCAGTACTGACAGTATAAAGTACTGCAGTACTGACAGTATAAAGTACTGCAGTACTGACGGTATAAAGTACTGCAGTACTGACGGTATAAAGTACTGCAGTACTGACGGTATAAAGTACTGCAGTACTGACGGTATAAAGTACTGCAGTACTCTATACTGGGATAAGGACAGGGCTCCTCCGGGCCTGCAGGGGGCGCTCTGTAGTGCAGAGGAGCACAGGGCTCCTCCGGGCCTCCAGGGGGCGCTCTGTAGTGCAGAGGAGCACAGGGCTCCTCCGGGCCTCCAGGGGGCGCTCTGTAGTGCAGAGGAGCACAGGGCTCCTCCGGGCCTCCAGGGGGCGCTCTGTAGTGCAGAGGAGCACAGGGCTCCTCCGGGCCTGCAGGGGGCGCTCTGTAGTGCAGAGGAGCACAGGGCTCCTCCGGGCCTCCAGGGGGCGCTCTGTAGTGCAGAGGAGCACAGGGCTCCTCCGGGCCTGCAGGGGGCGCTCTCTCAGGGCGCTGTGGCGCTCTCCTGCCCGGGTTCTGTCGCGCAGGGAGCGGCGGAAGCGGAGCGCGCGCCTCGGGCTTTACTCCGGAACATTTCAGAACTTTTCTCTTTTATATTAAAGGTTCTGAAGGTTCCGACCCGGACCCCGGAGCCGCAGGTTAGAACTGAACCGAACCGAACCGGAAATGAACTGAAACTGTGTAAAGGACGAGCTCGGATTTAGACCTGGTTTAGACCTGGTTTAGACCTGGTTTAGACCTGGTTTAGACCTGGTTCAGTCCTGGTTTAGTCCTGGTTTAGACCTGTTTTAGTCCTGGTTTAAGTCTTGGTTCAGTCCTGGTTTAGTCCTGTTTCAGTCCTGGTTTAAGTCCTGGTTTAAGTCCTTGTTTAGACCTGGTTCAGTCCTGGTTTAGTCCTGGTTTAGTCCTGGTTTAAGTCTTGGTTCAGTCCTGGTTTAGTCCTGTTTCAGTCCTGGTTTAAGTCCTTGTTTAGACCTGGTTCAGTCCTGGTTTAGTCCTGGTTTAGTCCTGGTTTAGTCCTGGTTTAAGTCTTGGTTCAGTCCTGGTTTAGTCCTGTTTCAGTCCTGGTTTAAGTCCTGGTTTAGACCTGGTTTAGTCCTGGTTTAAGTCTTGGTTCAGTCCTGGTTTAGTCCTGTTTCAGTCCTGGTTTAAGTCCTGGTTTAAGTCCTTGTTTAGACCTGGTTCAGTCCTGGTTTAGTCCTGGTTTAGACCTGTTTTAGTCCTGGTTTAAGTCTTGGTTCAGTCCTGGTTTAGTCCTGTTTCAGTCCTGGTTTAAGTCCTGGTTTAGACCTGGTTTAGTCCTGGTTTAGTCCTGGTTTAGTCCTGGTTTAGTCCTGTTTCAGTCCTGGTTTAAGTCCTGGTTTAGACCTGGTTTAGTCCTGGTTTAGTCCTGGTTTAGTCCTGGTTTAAGTCCTGGTTTAAGTCCTAGTTTAGTCCTGTTTTAGTCCTGGTTTAGTCCTGGTTTAGACCTGGTTTAGACCTGGTTTGGACCTGGTTCAGTCCTGGTTTAGACCTGGTTTAGACCTGGTTTAGTCCTGGTTTAAGTCCTGGTTCAGTCCTTGTTCAGTCCTGGTTTAGACCTGGTTTAGTCCTGGTTTAAGTCCTGGTTCAGTCCTTGTTCAGTCCTGGTTTAGACCTGGTTTAAGTCCTGGTTTGGTCCTGGTTTAAGTCCTGGTTCAGTTCTGGTTCATGTTTCAGGTCATGGAGGACGAGCTTCACCGTTTCATCTCCAGGTTCACAGAAGAATTTCCCGCTGCCCTCGAGCAAGACACTCCTTTACCCCTGAGCCCCCCGGGCCCCAGAAACATCTCCCCCGAGGAGGTCCATGGAGAAAGTGTGGACCTGGGACTGAGACTGCTGTGTGAGCGGTGAGGACTTTCCTCTCGTTTGTGTTGAGGGTTTTATTGATCTCTGTATTGATCTGTTTGTTTTGGTCAGGGAGGCTCCGCCCCTCGTGGCGTCTCTCCTCGTTCACTCGGCGATGTCAGAGCTGCTGCAGAGCGACATGTCCACGCTGCACCGCCCCCTGGAGGAGCCGCAGGAGCAGGACAACACTGTCTGTGAGTCAGATGCCCTCCCCGTGTGTCAGATGCCCTCCCCCGTGTGTGTCAGATGCCCTCCCGTGTGTGTCAGATGCCCTCCCCCGTGTGTGTCAGATGCCCTCCCCGTGTGTGTCAGATGCCCTCCCCGTGTGTGTCAGATGCCCTCCCGTGTGTGTGTCAGATGCCCTCCCCGTGTGTGTCAGGTGCCCTCCCCCGTGTGTGTCAGATGCCCTCCCGTGTGTGTCAGGTGCCCTCCCCGTGTGTGTCAGATGCCCTCCCCCGTGTGTGTCAGATGCCCTCCCCCGTGTGTGTCAGGTGCCCTCCCCCGTGTGTGTCAGGTGCCCTCCCCCGTGTGTGTCAGATGCCCTCCCCGTGTGTGTCAGATGCCCTCCCCCGTGTGTGTCAGATGCCCTCCCGTGTGTGTGTCAGATGCCCTCCCGTGTGTGTGTCAGGTGCCCTCCCCGTGTGTGTCAGATGCCCTCCCCCGTGTGTGTCAGGTGCCCTCCCCGTGTGCGTCAGATGCCCTCCCCCGTGTGTGTCAGATGCCCTCCCCCGTGTGTGTCAGGTGCCCTCCCCGTGTGTGTCAGATGCCCTCCCGTGTGTGTCAGATGCCCTCCCCCGTGTGTGTCAGGTGCCCTCCCCCGTGTGTGTCAGATGCCCTCCCCGTGTGTGTGTCAGGTGCCCTCCCCCGTGTGTGTCAGGTGCCCTCCCCCGTGTGTGTCAGGTGCCCTCCCCCGTGTGTGTGTCAGATGCCCTCCCCGTGTGTGTCAGGTGCCCTCCCCCGTGTGTGTCAGGTGCCCTCCCCGTGTGTGTGTCAGATGCCCTCCCCGTGTGTGTCAGGTGCCCTCCCCGTGTGTGTGTCAGGTGCCCTCCCCCGTGTGAGTCAGATGCCCTCCCCGTGTGTGTCAGGTGCCCTCCCCCGTGTGTGTCAGGTGCCCTCCCCCGTGTGTGTCAGATGCCCTCCCCGTGTGTGTCAGATGCCCTCCCCCGTGTGTGTCAGGTGCCCTCCCCCGTGTGTGTCAGGTGCCCTCCCCGTGTGTGTGTCAGGTGCCCTCCCCCGTGTGAGTCAGATGCCCTCCCCGTGTGTGTCAGGTGCCCTCCCCGTGTGTGTCAGATGCCCTCCCCCGTGTGTGTCAGATGCCCTCCCGTGTGAGTCAGATGCCCTCCCCCGTGTGTGTCAGATGCCCTCCCGTGTGAGTCAGATGCCCTCCCCCGTGTGTGTCAGATGCCCTCCCCCGTGTGTGTCAGATGCCCTCCCCCGTGTGTGTCAGATGCCCTCCCCCGTGTGTGAGTCAGATGCCCTCCCCCGTGTGTGTCAGATGCCCTCCCCGTGTGTGTCAGATGCCCTCCCCCGTGTGTGTCAGATGCCCTCCCCGTGTGAGTCAGATGCCCTCCCGTGTGTGTCAGATGCCCTCCCCCGTGTGTGTCAGATGCCCTCCCCGTGTGAGTCAGATGCCCTCCCGTGTGTGTCAGATGCCCTCCCCCGTGTGTGTCAGATGCCCTCCCCGTGTGTGTCAGATGCCCTCCCCCGTGTGTGTCAGATGCCCTCCCCCGTGTGTGTCAGATGCCCTCCCCCGTGTGTGTCAGATGCCCTCCCCGTGTGTGTCAGATGCCCTCCCCCGTGTGTATTTCTTTTGGAGTTTAAATTTGAACTTTAAACTGAATTTTCCATTTCACAAAAGTTTGAAAACAAAATGAAATTTGAAATTCACATTTACGTCTTTAAAAACAAAGTTTCATAAAACACAAATTTACAAAAGACGAAAACCTAGACAAATTTACCCGTGACAAAAACACAAAAACAAACGAACAAGACGAAACAGGAAGTGACGCAGGACAAACAGGAAGTGACGCAGGACAAACAGGAAGTGACGCAGGACAAACAGGAAGTGGAACATCACAGTGTACTTTATACTTCAGTCACAGTGTACTTTATACTTCAGTCACAGTGTACTTTATACTTCAGTCACAGTGTACTTTATACTTCAGTCACAGTGTACTTTATACTTCAGTCACAGTGTACTTTATACTTCAGTCACAGTGTACTTTATACTTCAGTCACAGTGTACTTTATACTTCAGTCACAGTGTACTTTATACTTCAGTCACAGTGTACTTTATACTTCAGTCACAGTGTACTTTATACTTCAGTCACAGTGTACTTTATACTTCAGTCACAGTGTACTTTATACTTCAGTCACAGTGTACTTTATACTTCAGTCACAGTGTACTTTATACTTCAGTCACAGTGTACTTTATACTTCAGTCACAGTGTACTTTATACTTCAGTCACAGTGTACTTTATACTTCAGTCACAGTGTACTTTATACTTCAGTCACAGTGTACTTTATACTTCAGTCACAGTGTACTTTATACTTCAGTGTACTTAATACTTCAGTCACAGTGTACTTTATACTTCAGTCACAGTGTACTTTATACTTCAGTCACAGTGTACTTTATACTTCAGTCACAGTGTACTTTATACTTCAGTCACAGTGTACTTTATACTTCAGTCACAGTGTACTTTATACTTCAGTCACAGTGTACTTTATACTTCAGTCACAGTGTACTTTATACTTCAGTCACAGTGTACTTTATACTTCAGTCACAGTGTACTTTATACTTCAGTCACAGTGTACTTTATACTTCAGTCACAGTGTACTTTATACTTCAGTCACAGTGTACTTTATACTTCAGTCACAGTGTACTTTATACTTCAGTCGCAGTGTACTTTATACTTCAGCCACAGTGTACTTTATACTTCAGTCACAGTGTACTTTATACTTCAGTCACAGTGTACTTTATACTTCAGTCACAGTGTACTTTATACTTCAGTCACAGTGTACTTTATACTTCAGTCACAGTGTACTTTATACTTCAGTCACAGTGTACTTTATACTTCAGTCACAGTGTACTTTATACTTCAGTCACAGTGTACTTTATACTTCAGTCACAGTGTACTTTATACTTCAGTCACAGTGTACTTTATACTTCAGTCACAGTGTACTTTATACTTCAGTCACAGTGTACTTTATACTTCAGCCACAGTGTACTTTATACTTCAGTCACAGTGTACTTTATACTTCAGTCACAGTGTACTTTATACTTCAGTCACAGTGTACTTTATACTTCAGTCACAGTGTACTTTATACTTCAGTCACAGTGTACTTTATACTTCAGTCACAGTGTACTTTATACTTCAGTCACAGTGTACTTTATACTTCAGTCACAGTGTACTTTATACTTCAGTCACAGTGTACTTTATACTTCAGTCACAGTGTACTTTATACTTCAGTCGCAGTGTACTTTATACTTCAGTCACAGTGTACTTTATACTTCAGCCACAGTGTATTTATACTTCAGCCACAGTGTACTTTATACTTCAGTCACAGTGTACTTTATACTTCAGTCACAGTGTACTTTATACTTCCAGTGTACTTTATACTTCAGTCACAGTGTACTTTATACTTCAGTCACAGTGTACTTTATACTTCAGTCACAGTGTACTTTATACTTCAGTCACAGTGTACTTTATACTTCAGTCACAGTGTACTTTATACTTCAGTCACAGTGTACTTTATACTTCAGTCACAGTGTACTTTATACTTCAGTCACAGTGTACTTTATACTTCAGTCACAGTGTACTTTATACTTCAGTCACAGTGTACTTTATACTTCAGTCACAGTGTACTTTATACTTCAGCCGCAGTGTACTTTATACTTCAGTCGCAGTGTACTTTATACTTCAGTCGCAGTGTACTTTATAGTTCAGTCACAGTGTACTTTATACTTCAGTCACAGTGTACTTTATACTTCAGTCGCAGTGTACTTTATACTTCAGTCACAGTGTACTTTATACTTCAGTCACAGTGTACTTTATACTTCAGTCACAGTGTACTTTATACTTCAGTCACAGTGTACTTTATACTTCAGTCACAGTGTACTTTATACTTCAGTCACAGTGTACTTTATACTTCAGTCACAGTGTATTTATACTTCAGTCACAGTGTACTTTATACTTCAGTCACAGTGTACTTTATACTTCAGTCACAGTGTATTTATACTTCAGCCACAGTGTACTTTATACTTCAGTCACAGTGTACTTTATACTTCAGTCACAGTGTACTTTATACTTCAGCCACAGTGTACTTTATACTTCAGTCACAGTGTACTTTATACTTCAGTCACAGTGTACTTTATACTTCAGTCACAGTGTACTTTATACTTCAGTCACAGTGTACTTTATACTTCAGTCACAGTGTACTGTATACTTCAGTCACAGTGTACTTTATACTTCAGTCACAGTGTACTTTATACTTCAGTCACAGTGTACTTTATACTTCAGTCACAGTGTACTTTATACTTCAGTCACAGTGTACTTTATACTTCAGTCACAGTGTACTTTATACTTCAGTCACAGTGTACTTTATACTTCAGTCACAGTGTACTTTATACTTCAGTCACAGTGTACTTTATACTTCAGTCACAGTGTACTTTATACTTCAGTCACAGTGTACTTTATACTTCAGTCACAGTGTACTTTATACTTCAGTCACAGTGTACTTTATACTTCAGTCACAGTGTACTTTATACTTCAGTCACAGTGTACTTTATACTTCAGTCACAGTGTACTTTATACTTCAGTCACAGTGTACTTTATACTTCAGTCACAGTGTACTTTATACTTCAGTCACAGTGTACTTTATACTTCAGTCACAGTGTACTTTATACTTCAGTCACAGTGTACTTTATACTTCAGTCACAGTGTACTTTATACTTCAGTCACAGTGTACTTTATACTTCAGTCACAGTGTACTTTATACTTCAGTCACAGTGTACTTTATACTTCAGTCACAGTGTACTTTATACTTCAGTCACAGTGTACTTTATACTTCAGTCACAGTGTACTTTATACTTCAGTCACAGTGTACTTTATACTTCAGTCACAGTGTACTTTATACTTCAGTCACAGTGTACTTTATACTTCAGTCACAGTGTACTTTATACTTCAGTCACAGTGTACTTTATACTTCAGTCACAGTGTACTTTATACTTCAGTCACAGTGTACTTTATACTTCAGTGTACTTTATACTTCAGTCACAGTGTACTTTATACTTCAGTCACAGTGTACTTTATACTTCAGTCACAGTGTACTTTATACTTCAGTCACAGTGTACTTTATACTTCAGTCACAGTGTACTTTATACTTCAGTCACAGTGTACTTTATACTTCAGTCACAGTGTACTTTATACTTCAGTCACAGTGTACTTTATACTTCAGTCACAGTGTACTTTATACTTCAGTCACAGTGTACTTTATACTTCAGTCACAGTGTACTTTATACTTCAGTCACAGTGTACTTTATACTTCAGTCACAGTGTACTTTATACTTCAGTCACAGTGTACTTTATACTTCAGTCACAGTGTACTTTATACTTCAGTCACAGTGTACTTTATACTTCAGTCACAGTGTACTTTATACTTCAGTCACAGTGTACTTTATACTTCAGTCACAGTGTACTTTATACTTCAGTGTACTTTATACTTCAGCCACAGTGTACTTTATACTTCAGTCACAGTGTACTTTATACTTCAGTCACAGTGTACTTTATACTTCAGTCACAGTGTACTTTATACTTCAGTGTACTTTATACTTCAGTCACAGTGTACTTTATACTTCAGTCACAGTGTACTTTATACTTCAGTCACAGTGTACTTTATACTTCAGTCACAGTGTACTTTATACTTCAGTCACAGTGTACTTTATACTTCAGTCACAGTGTACTTTATACTTCAGTCACAGTGTACTTTATACTTCAGTCACAGTGTACTTTATACTTCAGTCACAGTGTACTTTATACTTCAGTCACAGTGTATTTTATACTTCAGTCACAGTGTACTTTATACTTCAGTCACAGTGTACTTTATACTTCAGTCACAGTGTACTTTATACTTCAGTCACAGTGTACTTTATACTTCAGTCACAGTGTACTTTATACTTCAGTCACAGTGTACTTTATACTTCAGTCACAGTGTACTTTATACTTCAGTCACAGTGTACTTTATACTTCAGTCACAGTGTACTTTATACTTCAGTCACAGTGTACTTTATACTTCAGTCACAGTGTACTTTATACTTCAGTCACAGTGTACTTTATACTTCAGTCACAGTGTACTTTATACTTCAGTCACAGTGTACTTTATACTTCAGTCACAGTGTACTTTATACTTCAGTCACAGTGTACTTTATACTTCAGTCACAGTGTACTTTATACTTCAGTCACAGTGTACTTTATACTTCAGTCACAGTGTACTTTATACTTCAGTGTACTTTATACTTCAGTCACAGTGTACTTTATACTTCAGTCACAGTGTACTTTATACTTCAGTCACAGTGTACTTTATACTTCAGTCACAGTGTACTTTATACTTCAGTCACAGTGTACTTTATACTTCAGTCACAGTGTACTTTATACTTCAGTCACAGTGTACTTTATACTTCAGTCACAGTGTACTTTATACTTCAGTGTACTTTATACTTCAGTCACAGTGTACTTTATACTTCAGTCACAGTGTACTTTATACTTCAGTCACAGTGTACTTTATACTTCAGTCACAGTGTACTTTATACTTCAGTCACAGTGTACTTTATACTTCAGTCACAGTGTACTTTATACTTCAGTCACAGTGTACTTTATACTTCAGTCACAGTGTACTTTATACTTCAGTCACAGTGTACTTTATACTTCAGTCACAGTGTACTTTATACTTCAGTCACAGTGTACTTTATACTTCAGTCACAGTGTACTTTATACTTCAGTCACAGTGTACTTTATACTTCAGTCACAGTGTACTTTATACTTCAGTCACAGTGTACTTTATACTTCAGTGTACTTTATACTTCAGTCACAGTGTACTTTATACTTCAGTCACAGTGTACTTTATACTTCAGTCACAGTGTACTTTATACTTCAGTCACAGTGTACTTTATACTTCAGTCACAGTGTACTTTATACTTCAGTCACAGTGTACTTTATACTTCAGTCACAGTGTACTTTATACTTCAGTCACAGTGTACTTTATACTTCAGTCACAGTGTACTTTATACTTCAGTCACAGTGTACTTTATACTTCAGTCACAGTGTACTTTATACTTCAGTCACAGTGTACTTTATACTTCAGTCACAGTGTACTTTATACTTCAGTCACAGTGTACTTTATACTTCAGTCACAGTGTACTTTATACTTCAGTCACAGTGTACTTTATACTTCAGTCACAGTGTACTTTATACTTCAGTCACAGTGTACTTAATACTTCAGTCACAGTGTACTTTATACTTCAGTCACAGTGTACTTTATACTTCAGTCACAGTGTACTTTATACTTCAGTCACAGTGTACTTTATACTTCAGTCACAGTGTACTTTATACTTCAGTCACAGTGTACTTTATACTTCAGTCACAGTGTACTTTATACTTCAGTCACAGTGTACTTTATACTTCAGTCACAGTGTACTTTATACTTCAGTCACAGTGTACTTTATACTTCAGTGTACTTTATACTTCAGCCACAGTGTACTTTATACTTCAGTCACAGTGTACTTTATACTTCAGTCACAGTGTACTTTATACTTCAGTCACAGTGTACTTTATACTTCAGTCACAGTGTACTTTATACTTCAGTCACAGTGTACTTTATACTTCAGTCACAGTGTACTTTATACTTCAGTCACAGTGTACTTTATACTTCAGTCACAGTGTACTTTATACTTCAGTCACAGTGTACTTTATACTTCAGTGTACTTTATACTTCAGTCACAGTGTACTTTATACTTCAGTCACAGTGTACTTTATACTTCAGTCACAGTGTACTTTATACTTCAGTCACAGTGTACTTTATACTTCAGTCACAGTGTACTTTATACTTCAGTCACAGTGTACTTTATACTTCAGTCACAGTGTACTTTATACTTCAGTCACAGTGTACTTTATACTTCAGTCACAGTGTACTTTATACTTCAGTCACAGTGTACTTTATACTTCAGTCACAGTGTACTTTATACTTCAGTGTACTTTATACTTCAGTCACAGTGTACTTTATACTTCAGTCACAGTGTACTTTATACTTCAGTCACAGTGTACTTTATACTTCAGTCACAGTGTACTTTATACTTCAGTCACAGTGTACTTTATACTTCAGTGTACTTTATACTTCAGTCACAGTGTACTTTATACTTCAGTCACAGTGTACTTTATACTTCAGTCACAGTGTACTTTATACTTCAGTCACAGTGTACTTTATACTTCAGTCACAGTGTACTTTATACTTCAGTCACAGTGTACTTTATACTTCAGTCACAGTGTACTTTATACTTCAGTCACAGTGTACTTTATACTTCAGTCACAGTGTACTTTATACTTCAGTCACAGTGTACTTTATACTTCAGTCACAGTGTACTTTATACTTCAGTCACAGTGTACTTTATACTTCAGTCACAGTGTACTTTATACTTCAGTCACAGTGTACTTTATACTTCAGTCACAGTGTACTTTATACTTCAGTCACAGTGTACTTTATACTTCAGTCACAGTGTACTTTATACTTCAGTCACAGTGTACTTTATACTTCAGTCACAGTGTACTTTATACTTCAGTCACAGTGTACTTTATACTTCAGTCACAGTGTACTTTATACTTCAGTCACAGTGTACTTTATACTTCAGTCACAGTGTACTTTATACTTCAGTCACAGTGTACTTTATACTTCAGTCACAGTGTACTTTATACTTCAGTCACAGTGTACTTTATACTTCAGTCACAGTGTACTTTATACTTCAGTCACAGTGTACTTTATACTTCAGTCACAGTGTACTTTATACTTCAGTCACAGTGTACTTTATACTTCAGTCACAGTGTACTTTATACTTCAGTCACAGTGTACTTTATACTTCAGTCACAGTGTACTTTATACTTCAGTCACAGTGTACTTTATACTTCAGTGTACTTTATACTTCAGTCACAGTGTACTTTATACTTCAGTCACAGTGTACTTTATACTTCAGTCACAGTGTACTTTATACTTCAGTCACAGTGTACTTTATACTTCAGTCACAGTGTACTTTATACTTCAGTCACAGTGTACTTTATACTTCAGTCACAGTGTACTTTATACTTCAGTCACAGTGTACTTTATACTTCAGTCACAGTGTACTTTATACTTCAGTCACAGTGTACTTTATACTTCAGTCACAGTGTACTTTATACTTCAGTCAGAGTGTAGTTTATACTTCAGTCACAGTGTACTTTATCCTTCAGTCACAGTGTACTTTATACTTCAGTCACAGTGTACTTTATACTTCAGTCACAGTGTACTTTATACTTCAGCCACAGTGTACTTTATACTTCAGTCACAGTGTACTTTATACTTCAGTCACAGTGTACTTTATACTTCAGTCACAGTGTACTTTATACTTCAGTCACAGTGTACTTTATACTTCAGTCACAGTGTACTTTATACTTCAGTCACAGTGTACTTTATACTTCAGTCACAGTGTACTTTATACTTCAGTCACAGTGTACTTTATACTTCAGTCACAGTGTACTTTATACTTCAGTCACAGTGTACTTTATACTTCAGTCACAGTGTACTTTATACTTCAGTCACAGTGTACTTTATACTTCAGTCACAGTGTACTTTATACTTCAGTCACAGTGTACTTTATACTTCAGTCACAGTGTACTTTATACTTCAGTGTACTTTATACTTCAGTCACAGTGTACTTTATACTTCAGTCACAGTGTACTTTATACTTCAGTCACAGTGTACTTTATACTTCAGTCACAGTGTACTTTATACTTCAGTCACAGTGTACTTTATACTTCAGTCACAGTGTACTTTATACTTCAGTCACAGTGTACTTTATACTTCAGTCACAGTGTACTTTATACTTCAGTCACAGTGTACTTTATACTTCAGTCACAGTGTACTTTATACTTCAGTCACAGTGTACTTTATACTTCAGTCACAGTGTACTTTATACTTCAGTCACAGTGTACTTTATACTTCAGTCACAGTGTACTTTATACTTCAGTCACAGTGTACTTTATACTTCAGTCACAGTGTACTTTATACTTCAGTCACAGTGTACTTTATACTTCAGTCACAGTGTACTTTATACTTCAGTCACAGTGTACTTTATACTTCAGTGTACTTTATACTTCAGTCACAGTGTACTTTATACTTCAGTCACAGTGTACTTTATACTTCAGTCACAGTGTACTTTATACTTCAGTCACAGTGTACTTTATACTTCAGTCACAGTGTACTTTATACTTCAGTCACAGTGTACTTTATACTTCAGTCACAGTGTACTTTATACTTCAGTCACAGTGTACTTTATACTTCAGTCACAGTGTACTTTATACTTCAGTCACAGTGTACTTTATACTTCAGTCACAGTGTACTTTATACTTCAGTCACAGTGTACTTTATACTTCAGTCACAGTGTACTTTATACTTCAGTCACAGTGTACTTTATACTTCAGTCACAGTGTACTTTATACTTCAGTCACAGTGTACTTTATACTTCAGTCACAGTGTACTTTATACTTCAGTCACAGTGTACTTTATACTTCAGTCACAGTGTACTTTATACTTCAGTCACAGTGTACTTTATACTTCAGTCACAGTGTACTTTATACTTCAGTCACAGTGTACTTTATACTTCAGTCACAGTGTACTTTATACTTCAGTCACAGTGTACTTTATACTTCAGTCACAGTGTACTTTATACTTCAGTCACAGTGTACTTTATACTTCAGTCACAGTGTACTTTATACTTCAGTCACAGTGTACTTTATACTTCAGTCACAGTGTACTTTATACTTCAGTCACAGTGTACTTTATACTTCAGTCACAGTGTACTTTATACTTCAGTGTACTTTATACTTCAGTCACAGTGTACTTTATACTTCAGTCACAGTGTACTTTATACTTCAGTCACAGTGTACTTTATACTTCAGTCACAGTGTACTTTATACTTCAGTCACAGTGTACTTTATACTTCAGTCACAGTGTACTTTATACTTCAGTCACAGTGTACTTTATACTTCAGTCACAGTGTACTTTATACTTCAGTCACAGTGTACTTTATACTTCAGTCACAGTGTACTTTATACTTCAGTCACAGTGTACTTTATACTTCAGTCACAGTGTACTTTATACTTCAGTCACAGTGTACTTTATACTTCAGTCACAGTGTACTTTATACTTCAGTCACAGTGTACTTTATACTTCAGTCACAGTGTACTTTATACTTCAGTCACAGTGTACTTTATACTTCAGTGTACTTTATACTTCAGTCACAGTGTACTTTATACTTCAGTCACAGTGTACTTTATACTTCAGTCACAGTGTACTTTATACTTCAGTCACAGTGTACTTTATACTTCAGTGTACTTTATACTTCAGTCACAGTGTACTTTATACTTCAGTCACAGTGTACTTTATACTTCAGTCACAGTGTACTTTATACTTCAGTCACAGTGTACTTTATACTTCAGTCACAGTGTACTTTATACTTCAGTCACAGTGTACTTTATACTTCAGTCACAGTGTACTTTATACTTCAGTCACAGTGTACTTTATACTTCAGTCACAGTGTACTTTATACTTCAGTCACAGTGTACTTTATACTTCAGTCACAGTGTACTTTATACTTCAGTCACAGTGTACTTTATACTTCAGTCACAGTGTACTTTATACTTCAGTCACAGTGTACTTTATACTTCAGTCACAGTGTACTTTATACTTCAGTCACAGTGTACTTTATACTTCAGTCACAGTGTACTTTATACTTCAGTCACAGTGTACTTTATACTTCAGTCACAGTGTACTTTATACTTCAGTCACAGTGTACTTTATACTTCAGTCACAGTGTACTTTATACTTCAGTCACAGTGTACTTTATACTTCAGTCACAGTGTACTTTATACTTCAGTCACAGTGTACTTTATACTTCAGTCACAGTGTACTTTATACTTCAGTCACAGTGTACTTTATACTTCAGTCACAGTGTACTTTATACTTCAGTCACAGTGTACTTTATACTTCAGTCACAGTGTACTTTATACTTCAGTCACAGTGTACTTTATACTTCAGTCACAGTGTACTTTATACTTCAGTCACAGTGTACTTTATACTTCAGTCACAGTGTACTTTATACTTCAGTGTACTTTATACTTCAGTCACAGTGTACTTTATACTTCAGTCACAGTGTACTTTATACTTCAGTCACAGTGTACTTTATACTTCAGTCACAGTGTACTTTATACTTCAGTCACAGTGTACTTTATACTTCAGTCACAGTGTACTTTATACTTCAGTCACAGTGTACTTTATACTTCAGTCACAGTGTACTTTATACTTCAGTCACAGTGTACTTTATACTTCAGTCACAGTGTACTTTATACTTCAGTCACAGTGTACTTTATACTTCAGTCACAGTGTACTTTATACTTCAGTCACAGTGTACTTTATACTTCAGTCACAGTGTACTTTATACTTCAGTCACAGTGTACTTTATACTTCAGTCACAGTGTACTTTATACTTCAGTCACAGTGTACTTTATACTTCAGTCACAGTGTACTTTATACTTCAGTCACAGTGTACTTTATACTTCAGTCACAGTGTACTTTATACTTCAGTCACAGTGTACTTTATACTTCAGTGTACTTTATACTTCAGTCACAGTGTACTTTATACTTCAGTCACAGTGTACTTTATACTTCAGTCACAGTGTACTTTATACTTCAGTCACAGTGTACTTTATACTTCAGTCACAGTGTACTTTATACTTCAGTCACAGTGTACTTTATACTTCAGTCACAGTGTACTTTATACTTCAGTCACAGTGTACTTTATACTTCAGTCACAGTGTACTTTATACTTCAGTCACAGTGTACTTTATACTTCAGTCACAGTGTACTTTATACTTCAGTCACAGTGTACTTTATACTTCAGTCACAGTGTACTTTATACTTCAGTCACAGTGTACTTTATACTTCAGTCACAGTGTACTTTATACTTCAGTCACAGTGTACTTTATACTTCAGTCACAGTGTACTTTATACTTCAGTCACAGTGTACTTTATACTTCAGTCACAGTGTACTTTATACTTCAGTGTACTTTATACTTCAGTCACAGTGTACTTTATACTTCAGTCACAGTGTACTTTATACTTCAGTCACAGTGTACTTTATACTTCAGTCACAGTGTACTTTATACTTCAGTCACAGTGTACTTTATACTTCAGTCACAGTGTACTTTATACTTCAGTCACAGTGTACTTTATACTTCAGTCACAGTGTACTTTATACTTCAGTCACAGTGTACTTTATACTTCAGTCACAGTGTACTTTATACTTCAGTCACAGTGTACTTTATACTTCAGTCACAGTGTACTTTATACTTCAGTCACAGTGTACTTTATACTTCAGTCACAGTGTACTTTATACTTCAGTCACAGTGTACTTTATACTTCAGTCACAGTGTACTTTATACTTCAGTCACAGTGTACTTTATACTTCAGTCACAGTGTACTTTATACTTCAGTCACAGTGTACTTTATACTTCAGTCACAGTGTACTTTATACTTCAGTCACAGTGTACTTTATACTTCAGTGTACTTTATACTTCAGTCACAGTGTACTTTATACTTCAGTCACAGTGTACTTTATACTTCAGTCACAGTGTACTTTATACTTCAGTCACAGTGTACTTTATACTTCAGTCACAGTGTACTTTATACTTCAGTCACAGTGTACTTTATACTTCAGTCACAGTGTACTTTATACTTCAGTGTACTTTATACTTCAGTCACAGTGTACTTTATACTTCAGTCACAGTGTACTTTATACTTCAGTCACAGTGTACTTTATACTTCAGTCACAGTGTACTTTATACTTCAGTCACAGTGTACTTTATACTTCAGTCACAGTGTACTTTATACTTCAGTCACAGTGTACTTTATACTTCAGTCACAGTGTACTTTATACTTCAGTCACAGTGTACTTTATACTTCAGTCACAGTGTACTTTATACTTCAGTCACAGTGTACTTTATACTTCAGTCACAGTGTACTTTATACTTCAGTCACAGTGTACTTTATACTTCAGTCACAGTGTACTTTATACTTCAGTCACAGTGTACTTTATACTTCAGTCACAGTGTACTTTATACTTCAGTCACAGTGTACTTTATACTTCAGTCACAGTGTACTTTATACTTCAGTCACAGTGTACTTTATACTTCAGTCACAGTGTACTTTATACTTCAGTCACAGTGTACTTTATACTTCAGTCACAGTGTACTTTATACTTCAGTCACAGTGTACTTTATACTTCAGTCACAGTGTACTTTATACTTCAGTCACAGTGTACTTTATACTTCAGTCACAGTGTACTTTATACTTCAGTCACAGTGTACTTTATACTTCAGTCACAGTGTACTTTATACTTCAGTCACAGTGTACTTTATACTTCAGTCACAGTGTACTTTATACTTCAGTCACAGTGTACTTTATACTTCAGTCACAGTGTACTTTATACTTCAGTCACAGTGTACTTTATACTTCAGTCACAGTGTACTTTATACTTCAGTCACAGTGTACTTTATACTTCAGTCACAGTGTACTTTATACTTCAGTCACAGTGTACTTTATACTTCAGTCACAGTGTACTTTATACTTCAGTCACAGTGTACTTTATACTTCAGTCACAGTGTACTTTATACTTCAGTCACAGTGTACTTTATACTTCAGTCACAGTGTACTTTATACTTCAGTCACAGTGTACTTTATACTTCAGTCACAGTGTACTTTATACTTCAGTCACAGTGTACTTTATACTTCAGTCACAGTGTACTTTATACTTCAGTGTACTTTATACTTCAGTCACAGTGTACTTTATACTTCAGTCACAGTGTACTTTATACTTCAGTCACAGTGTACTTTATACTTCAGTCACAGTGTACTTTATACTTCAGTCACAGTGTACTTTATACTTCAGTCACAGTGTACTTTATACTTCAGTCACAGTGTACTTTATACTTCAGTCACAGTGTACTTTATACTTCAGTCACAGTGTACTTTATACTTCAGTCACAGTGTACTTTATACTTCAGTCACAGTGTACTTTATACTTCAGTCACAGTGTACTTTATACTTCAGTCACAGTGTACTTTATACTTCAGTCACAGTGTACTTTATACTTCAGTCACAGTGTACTTTATACTTCAGTCACAGTGTACTTTATACTTCAGTCACAGTGTACTTTATACTTCAGTCACAGTGTACTTTATACTTCAGTCACAGTGTACTTTATACTTCAGTCACAGTGTACTTTATACTTCAGTCACAGTGTACTTTATACTTCAGTCACAGTGTACTTTATACTTCAGTCACAGTGTACTTTATACTTCAGTCACAGTGTACTTTATACTTCAGCCACAGTGTACTTTATACTTCAGTCACAGTGTACTTTATACTTCAGTCACAGTGTACTTTATACTTCAGTCACAGTGTACTTTATACTTCAGTCACAGTGTACTTTATACTTCAGTCACAGTGTACTTTATACTTCAGTCACAGTGTACTTTATACTTCAGTCACAGTGTACTTTATACTTCAGTCACAGTGTACTTTATACTTCAGTCACAGTGTACTTTATACTTCAGTCACAGTGTACTTTATACTTCAGTCACAGTGTACTTTATACTTCAGTCACAGTGTACTTTATACTTCAGTCACAGTGTACTTTATACTTCAGTCACAGTGTACTTTATACTTCAGTCACAGTGTACTTTATACTTCAGTCACAGTGTACTTTATACTTCAGTCACAGTGTACTTTATACTTCAGTCACAGTGTACTTTATACTTCAGTCACAGTGTACTTTATACTTCAGTCACAGTGTACTTTATACTTCAGCCACAGTGTACTTTATACTTCAGTCACAGTGTACTTTATACTTCAGTCACAGTGTACTTTATACTTCAGTCACAGTGTACTTTATACTTCAGTCACAGTGTACTTTATACTTCAGTCACAGTGTACTTTATACTTCAGTCACAGTGTACTTTATACTTCAGTCACAGTGTACTTTATACTTCAGTCACAGTGTACTTTATACTTCAGTCACAGTGTACTTTATACTTCAGTCACAGTGTACTTTATACTTCAGTCACAGTGTACTTTATACTTCAGTGTACTTTATACTTCAGTCACAGTGTACTTTATACTTCAGTCACAGTGTACTTTATACTTCAGTGTACTTTATACTTCAGTGTACTTTATACTTCAGTCACAGTGTACTTTATACTTCAGTGTACTTTATACTTCAGTCACAGTGTACTTTATACTTCAGTCACAGTGTACTTTATACTTCAGTCACAGTGTACTTTATACTTCAGTGTACTTTATACTTCAGTGTACTTTATACTTCAGTCACAGTGTACTTTATACTTCAGTGTACTTTATACTTCAGCCACAGTGTACTTTATACTTCAGTCACAGTGTACTTTATACTTCAGTGTACTTTATACTTCAGTCACAGTGTACTTTATACTTCAGTCACAGTGTACTTTATACTTCAGTCACAGTGTACTTTATACTTCAGTCACAGTGTACTTTATACTTCAGTGTACTTTATACTTCAGTCACAGTGTACTTTATACTTCAGTGTACTTTATACTTCAGTCACAGTGTACTTTATACTTCAGTCACAGTGTACTTTATACTTCAGTCACAGTGTACTTTATACTTCAGTCACAGTGTACTTTATACTTCAGTCACAGTGTACTTAATACTTCAGTCACAGTGTACTTTATACTTCAGTCACAGTGTACTTTATACTTCAGTCACAGTGTACTTTATACTTCAGTCACAGTGTACTTTATACTTCAGTCACAGTGTACTTTATACTTCAGTCACAGTGTACTTTATACTTCAGTCACAGTGTACTTTATACTTCAGTCACAGTGTACTTTATACTTCAGTCACAGTGTACTTTATACTTCAGTCACAGTGTACTTTATACTTCAGTCACAGTGTACTTAATACTTCAGTCACAGTGTACTTTATACTTCAGTCACAGTGTACTTTATACTTCAGTCACAGTGTACTTTATACTTCAGTGTACTTTATACTTCAGTCACAGTG
>JAVJIX010000316.1:80000-102500 GCA_036785185.1 Paratrypauchen microcephalus
CTGTCCCCGCCCACACCTGTGCCCGCCCACACCTGTCCCTGTCCCCGCCCACACCTGTCCCCGCCCACACCTGTGCCCGCCCACACCTGTGCCCGCCCACACCTGTGCCCGCCCACACCTGTGCCCGCCCACACCTGTGCCTGCCCACACCTGTGCCCGCCCACACCTGTGCCCGCCCACATCTGTCCCTGTCCCCGCCCACATCTGTCCCTGTCCCCGCCCACACCTGTCCCCGCCCACACCTGTGCCCGCCCACACCTGTGCCCGCCCACACCTGTGCCCGCCCACACCACCTGTCCCCGCCCACACCACCTGTCCCCGCCCACACCTGTGCCTGCCCACACCACCTGTCCCTGCCCACACCAACTGTCCCTGCCCACACCACCTGTCCCCGCCCACACCACCTGTCCCCGCTCACACCTGTGCCCGCCCACACCTGTCCCTGCCCACACCTGTGCCCGCCCACACCTGTTTGTGATTTCCGTTGACTATGTGAGTATGACCTGTGTCCTGCGCCCTCAGCGTGTGCGCGGCGGCTCCACGGCGGTGGCGGCTCTGCTCCAGGGACGGCGCGTCCTGGTGGCCTGGCTTGGAGACTCTCAGGCTCTGCTCGTGCGCAACGGCACCGAAGAAGAAATCACGGACCCCCACAAACCCGACCGAGAGGTGAGACCGGGACTAAACCCGGACTAAACCCGGACTAAACCCGGACTAAACCCGGACCCCCACAAAACCGACCGAGAGGTGAGAGCGGGACCAGACCCGGACTAAACCCGGACTAAACCCGAACTAAACCCGAACTAAACCCGGACTAAACCCGGACCCCCACAAACCCGACCGAGAGGTGAGACCGGGACCAGACCCGGACTAAACCCGAACTAAACCCGGTCTAAACCCGGACTAAACCCGGTCTAAACCCGGACTAAACCCGGTCTAAACCCGGACTAAACCCGGACTAAACCCGGACCCCCACAAACCCGACCGAGAGGTGAGACCGGGACCAGACCCGGACTAAACCTGGACTAAACCCGGACTAAACCCGGATTAAACCCGGATTAAACCCGGACTAAACCCGGACTAAACCCGGTCTAAACCCGGACTAAACCCGGATTAAACCCGGTCTAAACCCGGACTAAACCCGGACCCCCACAAACCCGACCGAGAGGTGAGACCGGGACTAAACCCGGACTAAACCCGGACTAAACCCGGACTAAACCCGGTCTAAACCCGGACTAAACCCGGACCCCCACAAACCCGACCGAGAGGTGAGACCGGGACTAAACCCGGACTAAACCCGGACCCCCACAAACCCGACCGAGAGGTGAGACCGGGACCAGACCCGGACTAAACCCGGTCTAAACCCGGACTAAACCCGGACCCCCACAAACCCGACCGAGAGGTGAGACCGGGACTAAACCCGGACTAAACCCGGACTAAACCCGGACTAAACCCGGACTAAACCCGGACTAAACCCGGACTAAACCCGGACCCGACCGAGAGGTGAGACCGGGACCAGACCCGGACTAAACCCGGTCTAAACCCGGACTAAACCCGGACTAAACCCGGACTAAACCCGGACTAAACCCGGTCTAAACCCGGTCTAAACCCGGACTAAACCTGGACTAAACCTGGACTAAACCCGGACTAAACCCGGACTAAACCCGGTCTAAACCCGGACTAAACCCGGACCCCCACAAACCCGACCGAGAGGTGAGACCGGGACCAGACCCGGACTAAACCTGGACTAAACCCGGACTAAACCCGGTCTAAACCCGGTCTAAACCCGGTCTAAACCCGGTCTAAACCCGGTCTAAACCCGGACTAAACCCGGACTAAACCCGGACTAAACCCGGACTAAACCCGGACCCCCACAAACCCGACCGAGAGGTGAGACCGGGACTAAACCCGGACTAAACCCGGACTAAACCCGGACCCCCACAAACCCGACCGAGAGGTGAGACCCGGACTAAACCCGGTCTAAACCCGGACTAAACCCGGACTAAACCCGGACTAAACCCGGTCTAAACCCGGACTAAACCCGGTCTAAACCTGGACTAAACCCGGACTAAACCCAGACTAAACCCGGACTAAACCCGGTCTAAACCCGGACTAAACCCGGACCCCCACAAACCCGACCGAGAGGTGAGACCGGGACCAGACCCGGACTAAACCTGGACTAAACCCGGACTAAACCCGGTCTAAACCTGGTCTAAACCCGGTCTAAACCCGGACTAAACCCGGACTAAACCCGGACTAAACCCGGACTAAACCCGGACTAAACCCGGTCTAAACCCGGTCTAAACCCGGACCCCCACAAACCCGACCGAGAGGTGAGACCGGGACTAAACCCGGACTAAACCCGGACTAAACCCGGACTAAACCCGGACTAAACCCGGTCTAAACCTGGTCTAAACCCGGACTAAACCCGGACCCCCACAAACCCGACCGAGAGGTGAGACCGGGACTAAACCCGGACTAAACCCAGTCTAAACCCGGACCCCCACAAACCCGACCGAGAGGTGAGACCGGGACCAGACCCGGACTAAACCCGGACTAAACCCGGTCTAAACCCGGACTAAACCCGGACTAAACCCGGACTAAACCCGGACCCCCACAAACCCGACCGAGAGGTGAGACCGGGACTAAACCAGGACTAAACACGGACTAAACCCGGACCCCCACAAACCCGACCGAGAGGTGAGACCGGGACCAGACCCGGACTAAACCTGGACTAAACCCGGTCTAAACCCGGTCTAAACCCGGTCTAAACTCGGACTAAACCCGGACTAAACCCGGACACCCACAAACCCGACCGAGAGGTGAGACCGGGACCAGACCCGGACTAAACCCGGACTAAACCCGGTCTAAACCCGGACTAAACCCGGACTAAACCCGGACTAAACCCGGACTAAACCCGGACTAAACCCGGACACCCACAAACCCGACCGAGAGGTGAGACCGGGACTAAACCCGGACTAAACCCAGTCTAAACCCGGACCCCCACAAACCCGACCGAGAGGTGAGACCGGGACCAGACCCGGACTAAACCCGGACTAAACCCGGTCTAAACCCGGTCTAAACCCGGTCTAAACTCGGACTAAACCCGGACTAAACCCGGACACCCACAAACCCGACCGAGAGGTGAGACCGGGACCAGACCCGGACTAAACCCGGACTAAACCCGGTCTAAACCCGGACTAAACCCGGACTAAACCCGGACTAAACCCGGACTAAACCCGGACACCCACAAACCCGACCGAGAGGTGAGACCGGGACCAGACCCGGACTAAACCCAGTCTAAACCCGGACTAAACCCGGTCTAAACCCGGACTAAACCCGGACCCCCACAAACCCGACCGAGAGGTGAGACCGGGACCAGGCCCGGACTAAACCCAGTCTAAACCCGGACTAAACCCGGTCTAAACCCGGTCTAAACCCGGACTAAACCCGGACTAAACCCGGTCTAAACCCGGACTAAACCCGGACCCCCACAAACCCGACCGAGAGGTGAGACCGGGACTAAACCCGGACTAAACCTGGACTAAACCCCGTCTAAACCTGGTCTAAACCCGGACTAAACCCGGACTAAACCCGGACTAAACCCGGACCCCCACAAACCCGACCGAGAGGTGAGACCGGGACTAAACCCGGACTAAACCCGGACTAAACCCAGTCTAAACCCGGACCCCCACAAACCGGACCGAGAGGTGAGACCGGGACCAGACCCGGACTAAACCCGGACTAAACCCGGACCCCCACAAACCCGACCGAGAGGTGAGACCGGGACCAGACCCGGACTAAACCCAGTCTAAACCCGGACTAAACCCGGACTAAACCCGGACCCCCACAAACCCGACCGAGAGGTGAGACCAGGACCAGACCCGGACTAAACCCGGACTAAACCCGGTCTAAACCCGGACTAAACCCGGACTAAACCCGGACTAAACCCGGACTAAACCCGGACTAAACCCGGACACCCACAAACCCGACCGAGAGGTGAGACCAGGACCAGACCCGGACTAAACCCAGTCTAAACCCGGACTAAACCCGGACTAAACCCGGACTAAACCCGGATCCCCACAAACCCGACCGAGAGGTGAGACCGGGACCAGACCCGGACTAAACCCGGACTAAACCCGGACTAAACCCGGACTAAACCCGGACTAAACCCGGACACCCACAAACCCGACCGAGAGGTGAGACCGGGACCAGACCCGGACTAAACCCAGTCTAAACCCGGACTAAACCCGGTCTAAACCCGGACTAAACCCGGACCCCCACAAACCCGACCGAGAGGTGAGACCGGGACCAGACCCAGACTAAACCCGGACTAAACCCGGACTAAACCCGGACTAAACCCGGACTAAACCCGGACTAAACCCGGACTAAACCCGGACTAAACCCGGACTAAGCCCAGTCTAAACCCGGTCTAAACCCGGACTAGACCCGGTCTAAACCCGGACTAAACCTGGACCCCCACAAACCCGACCGAGGTGAGACCGGGACCAGACCCAGACTAAACCCGGACTAAACCCGGTCTAAACCCGGACCCCCACAAACCCGACCGAGAGGTGAGACCGGGACCAGACCCGGACTAAACCCGGTCTAAACCCGGTCTAAACCCGGTCTAAACCCGGACTAAACCCGGACTAAACCCGGACTAAACCCGGACTAAACCCGGAATAAACCCGGAATAAACCCGGCCTAAACCCGGCCTAAACTTGGCCTAAACCCGGTCTAAACCCGGCCTAAACCCGGTCTAAACTTGGCCTAAACCCGGCCTAAACTTGGCCTAAACCCGGACTAAACCCGGACTAAACCCGGTCTAAACCCGGTCTAAACCCGGTCTAAACCCGGTCTAAACCCGGTTTAAACCCGGTCTAAACCCGGTCTAAACCCGGTCTAATCCCGGTCTAAACCCGGTCTAAACCCGGTCTAAACCCGGTCTAAACCCGGTCTAAACCCGGTCTAAACCCGGTCTAAACCCGGTTTAAACCCGGTCTAAACCCGGTCTAAACCCGGTCTAAACCCGGTCTAAACCTGGTTTAAACCCGGTCTAATCCCGGTCTAATCCCGGTCTAAACCCGGTCTAAACCCGGTCTAAACCCGGTCTAAACCCGGACCCCCACAAACCAGTGTTCCCTCTGAGCTGTCCGCACATTGTCAGCGCAGAAGAAAATCTCTGCAGCGCATAAAATGTGAGATTGTTTTTTTCATTTTGTTAAATAAAGTTTCATATAAAAAATTTAATATTTGCCAAAATAAAATAGGGAGAGTTTTGTGGCCCAGTGTATCAGACCTAATCTGATGAATTAGACCAATAATAATGTTTCCGGTACAACGTAACTGTAAAGTGAGTGAAGATTAGCTAGCGAACGACGTGCGGCGGAGTTAAGAGACGCAAACACTAACCGCTTATCATGGCGAAGCGAACGGGCAGCGACACGTCCACCAAGCCACAGTCACAAAGAAATGCGCTTCTTTTAAGATGCAAACAGAAGCGCTGAGACTGGGTGAGATTTTTTCTACTCTGCAAAACGTGCAGCGAAGCCAAAGTCGTGAGTTTTCAGAGGGAAAAGTGTGGATTGAAGTCGGACTAGCTCAAGCGTCACATTCAACAGACCCCCCAGGATTTCACCGGCATTTTCTGTGATTGTCGCGGCTAAAATGCCTGAATTTGCGTGAACTTTTCCAAAAAGTTGTGATGAAAGTTGCGGCGCTTTTAATGTTTTTGTTGCGATTTTGTTGCGGGAGGACTGTCCTCCCCTTTAACTGTCCTCCCCTTTAACTATCCTCCCCTTTAACTGTCCTCCCCTTTAACTATCCTCCCCTTTAACTGTCATCCCCTTTAACTGTCCTCCCCTTTAACTATCCTCCCCTTTAACTGTCATCCCCTTTAACTGTCCTCCCCTTTAATACTGTCCTCTTTAACTGTCCTCCCGTTTAACTGTCCTCCCGTTTAACTGTCCTCCCCTTTAATACTGTCCTCCCCTTTAACTGTCCTCCCCTTTAACTGTCCTCCTCTTTAATACTGTCCTCCCCTTTAATAATGTCCTCCCCTTTAACTGTCCTCCCCTTTAACTGTCCTCTTTAACTATCCTCCCCTTTAACTGTCCTCCCCTTTAACTGTCCTCTTTAATACTGTCCTCCCCTTTAACTGTCCTCCCCTTTAATACTGTCCTCCACTTTAACTGTCCTCCCCTTTTAACTGTCCTCCCCTTTTAACTGTCCTCCCCTTTTAACTGTCCTCCCCTTTAACTATCCTCCCCTTTAACTATCCTCCCCTTTAACTGTCCTCCCCTTTAACTATCCTCCCCTTTAACTGTCATCCCCTTTAACTGTCCTCCCCTTTAATACTGTCCTCTTTAACTGTCCTCCCCTTTAACTGTCCTCCCCTTTAATACTGTCCTCCCCTTTAACTGTCCTCCCCTTTAACTGTCCTCCTTTTTAATACTGTCCTCCCCTTTAACTGTGCTCCCCTTTAACTGTCCTCCCCTTTAATACTGTCCTCTTTAACTGTCCTCCCCTTTAACTGTCCTCCCCTTTAATACTGTCCTCCCCTTTAATACTGTCCTCCCCTTTAATACTGTCCTCCCCTTTAACTGTCCTCCTCTTTAACTGTCCTCCTCTTTAATACTGTCCTCCCCTTTAACTGTCCTCCCCTTTAATACTGTCCTCCCCTTTAACTCTTTCACTGCCAGCCTGTTTTTAAAATCTAAGCCTGTAGAGTGCCAGAGATTCAGAGAATTTTCACTGATTTTACAAGACTCACAGAATACTGAGTTCTTTGACTATATAAACATGGCACACATCAAAATAAAGCCTAGACTCTCTTCTTTCACCTGGAAAAAAATTATGTTTCTAACCTTTTCGGTTCTCAAATAACTGATAGTAGAACATAGGGAAGTTTCAGCAAAAACACTGGTTTTTGAGCAAGAAATGGAGAAAACGAGCGTTGAGTTCAGAGAAGGATTTCGAGCAGATCAGTGACTTTGACATCAATATTTATTGATTTAGTGACACCTCAAACATCTAAAATAACAGAGAAAGAGATTTTTGATGACAAAGTACATTTTTTATTTACAAATATAAGAATATAAGGCTCTGTGAATAGTGCCAAGAGATGTTTACAGGATATAATAATATCTTTTCATATAAAATAGAACTTTGTTGAGGCTTTGTCTGAGGCCCAGAGTACAGACCCATAATAAAAACTAATATATACACACACACACACACACACACACCTACACACACACACACACATATATATATGTACATACACACAAGCCCATGCATAAACCTTTACACACACAGCTACACACGCACGCGCGCACACACGCACACGCGCACGCACACGCGCACGCACGCACGCACACACACACACACACACACACACAACTTCATTCATTACAATTACCATACAGCACCATTACTGCTCCAAGTCAGTAAACTTCTTCTCTGGAGCTGTCGTAGTTCTGAGGAGACTCCCTGGTCCGTGCAGCGCACACAGGACACGCCCCCTCCTCGGGCACAGCAGATCTCTACTCAGACCTCGCTGCTTGATCCGGCTTGTCTCTGCGATCCTCTGATCCAGGATCCTGGGTCCCAAGAGCGATCTGATCGCTCCATAGGCGCTGATCAACAGTCCTCTGCTTTTCCGGGTTCCCTCGCCTCGCCATCTTACTACTCTGGCCAATACACCATACACACGCTGCACTCCTCCTTTCTTCCCCGGCTCTGATCGGCAAATAATGATACAACATCGCCATCTACAGGTTGAGAGATGTGAATTACACCTCAAAAGTTGCTCCAGGCCGTATCCTAGCAACCCCCGCTGAAAAACGTGTTGAACGTCTATAGACGTTCTGGCAATCAACGGTTGGGTTCGCCCGAACGTCTATAGACGTCTCCGGCAGCCAATGAGTTAATAATGTCCTCCCCTTTAACTGTCCTCCCCTTTAACTGTCCTCCTCTTTAACTATCCTCCCCTTTAACTGTCCTCCCCTTTAACTGTCCTCTTTAATACTGTCCTCCCCTTTAACTGTCCTCCCCTTTAATACTGTCCTCCCCTTTAACTATCCTCCCCTTTAACTATCCTCCTCTTTAACTATCCTCCCCTTTAACTATCCTCCCCTTTAACTGTCATCCCCTTTAACTGTCCTCCCCTTTAACTATCCTCCCCTTTAACTATCCTCCCCTTTAACTATCCTCCCCTTTAACTATCCTCCCCTTTAACTGTCATCCCCTTTAACTGTCCTCCCCTTTAATACTGTCCTCTTTAACTGTCCTCCCCTTTAACTGTCCTCCCCTTTAATACTGTCCTCCCCTTTAACTGTCCTCCCCTTTAACTGTCCTCCTTTTTAATACTGTCCTCCCCTTTAACTGTGCTCCCCTTTAACTGTCCTCCCCTTTAATACTGTCCTCTTTAACTGTCCTCCCCTTTAACTGTCCTCCCCTTTAATACTGTCCTCCCCTTTAATACTGTCCTCCCCTTTAATACTGTCCTCCCCTTTAACTGTCCTCCTCTTTAACTGTCCTCCTCTTTAATACTGTCCTCCCCTTTAACTGTCCTCCCCTTTAATACTGTCCTCCCCTTTAACTCTTTCACTGCCAGCCTGTTTTTAAAATCTAAGCCTGTAGAGTGCCAGAGATTCAGAGAATTTTCACTGATTTTACAAGACTCACAGAATACTGAGTTCTTTGACTATATAAACATGGCACACATCAAAATAAAGCCTAGACTCTCTTCTTTCACCTGGAAAAAAATTATGTTTCTAACCTTTTCGGTTCTCAAATAACTGATAGTAGAACATAGGGAAGTTTCAGCAAAAACACTGGTTTTTGAGCAAGAAATGGAGAAAACGAGCGTTGAGTTCAGAGAAGGATTTCGAGCAGATCAGTGACTTTGACATCAATATTTATTGATTTAGTGACACCTCAAACATCTAAAATAACAGAGAAAGAGATTTTTGATGACAAAGTACATTTTTTATTTACAAATAGAAGAATATAAGGCTCTGTGAATAGTGCCAAGAGATGTTTACAGGATATAATAATATCTTTTCATATAAAATAGAACTTTGTTGAGGCTTTGTCTGAGGCCCAGAGTACAGACCCATAATAAAAACTAATATATACACACACACACACACCTACACACACACACACACACACATATATATATATATATGTACATACACACAAGCCCATGCATAAACCTTTACACACACACACAGCTACACACGCATGCGCGCACGCACGCACACGCGCACGCACGCACACGCACGCACACACACACACACACACACACACACACACACACACACAACTTCATTCATTACAATTACCATACAGCAGCATTACTGCTCCAAGTCAGTAAACTTCTTCTTTGGAGCTGTCGTAGTTCTGAGGAGACTCCCTGATCCGCGCAGCGCACACAGGACACGCCCCCTCCTCGGGCACAGCAGATCTCTACTCAGACCTCGCTGCTTGATCCGGCTTGTCTCTGCGATCCTCTGATCCAGGATCCTGGGTCCCAAGAGCGATCTGATCGCTCCATAGGCGCTGATCAACAGTCCTCTGCTTTTCCGGGTTCCCTCGCCTCGCCATCTTACTACTCTGGCCAATACACCATACACACGCTGCACTCCTCCTTTCTTCCCCGGCTCTGATCGGCAAATAATGATACAACATCGCCATCTACAGGTTGAGAGATGTGAATTACACCTCAAAAGTTGCTCCAGGCCGTATCCTAGCAACCCCCGCTGAAAAACGTGTTGAACGTCTATAGACGTTCTGGCAATCAACGGTTGGGTTCGCCCGAACGTCTATAGACGTCTCCGGCAGCCAATGAGTTAATAATGTCCTCCCCTTTAACTGTCCTCCCCTTTAACTGTCCTCCTCTTTAACTATCCTCCCCTTTAACTGTCCTCCCCTTTAACTGTCCTCTTTAATACTGTCCTCCCCTTTAACTGTCCTCCCCTTTAATACTGTCCTCCCCTTTAACTATCCTCCCCTTTAACTATCCTCCTCTTTAACTATCCTCCCCTTTAACTATCCTCCCCTTTAACTGTCATCCCCTTTAACTGTCCTCCCCTTTAATACTGTCCTCTTTAACTGTCCTCCCGTTTAACTGTCCTCCCGTTTAACTGTCCTCCCCTTTAACTGTCCTCCCCTTTAATACTGTCCTCCCCTTTAATAATGTCCTCCCCTTTAACTGTCCTCCTCTTTAATACTGTCCTCCCCTTTAACTGTCCTCCCCTTTAATACTGTCCTCCCCTTTAATACTGTCCTCCCCTTTAATACTGTCCTCCCCTTTAATACTGTCCTCCCCTTTAACTGTCCTCTTTAACTGTCCTCCCCTTTAACTGTCCTCCCCTTTAATACTGTCCTCCCCTTTAATACTGTCCTCCTCTTTAACTGTCCTCCCCTTTAACTGTCCTCCTCTTTAATACTGTCCTCCCCTTTAATACTGTCCTCCCCTTTAACTGCTTTTAAGGTTTTTGTTGCGATTTTGTTGTGGGAGGAAGTGAAAGTTGCGATAAATAGTTGCAATTTTCCCTTTTTGTAATTAAAATGGAGTAATATTTTGAATAGTGAGTTATTAGTGACAAAGAATAATACAAAGACACAGAGATCACAGATATGGTCCTAAAACAACCTTACCAACATCCAAAATAAATGACTACTAGGAGGGGAACTGTTTGGGTCTTTTGCTGTTATTTTTGTGGGCAAATGGCGCCGCAGACATGTTTCTTTGCCATTAGAAGCCGTGTCCCAATTCCCAGAGTGCACAGTTCGGAGCGTGGTTTGAAGGGCATGTGCGTCATTTCTTTTTTGTCCCATGCGCAGTTAACACGCGTTCACAGACCGCAGTCGTTTCCATGGAAATCGGGGCGTGGACCAAGCGCGTGAAAACGCTTCACACACTTCACACACTCATATATCCCAGTATGCACCGCGCGCTACTTCTACGGGAGAAAATGGAGTCGGCGGCTGCTTCCCGTAGTTGCAAGACCTGTCGCATTTCGCAGACGGCCATGCGGTCCGCGGAGTGCACTCAGGGCTGAGCGAGTGTGCACCGCCTTGACTGCAGTCTGAGCCCCTTCAAACCACGCTCCGAACTGGGGACACGGCCGCAGTTTGGTTTCGTCACACGGAAGTAAGGCAGAAGGAAGTTCTCGGGGTGTTCAGGTCCTCAGGCTCAGACACATGAAAAATTAGAGGGAACATTGCCACAAACCCGACCGAGACCAGACCCGGACTAAACCCGGTCTAGACCTGGTCCGGTCCTGGTCCGGTCCTGGTCCGGTCCTGGTCCAGTCCTGGTCTTATTTCAGGACGAGCGGAGGAGGATCGAGGACCTGGGGGGCTGTGTGACCTTCATGGGCTGCTGGAGAGTGAACGGGACGTACGCCGTGTCCAGAGCCTTCGGTGAGGGTTGTGCCTCTGAGCAAGACACTCGCCTGTGTGTGTGACCCTCTGACCGCCTCTGTGCCCCCCTCTGTGTGACCCTCTGTGCCCCCCTCTGTGTGACCCTCTGTGTGCCCGCCTCTGTGCCCCCCTCTGTGTGACCCTCTGACCGCCTCTGTGCCCCCCTCTGTGTGACCCTCTGTGCGCCCCCTCTGTGCCCCCCTCTGTGCGCCCCCTCTGTGCCCCCCTCTGTGTGACCCTCTGTGTGACCCTCTGTGCGCCCCCTCTGTGCCCCCCTCTGTGTGACCCTCTGTGCGCCCCCTCTGTGCCCCCCTCTGTGTGACCCTCTGTGTGACCCTCTGTGCGCCCCCTCTGTGCCCCCCTCTGTGTGACCCTCTGTGCGCCCCCTCTGTGCCCCCCTCTGTGTGACCCTCTGTGCGCCCCCTCTGTGTGCCCGCCTCTGTGCCCCCCTCTGTGCCCCCCTCTGTGTGCCCGCCTCTGTGTGCCCGCCTCTGTGCCCCCCTCTGTGTGACCCTCTGTGCCCCCCTCTGTGCCCCCCTCTGTGTGCCCGCCTCTGTGTGACCGCCTCTGTGCCCCCCTCTGTGTGACCCTCTGTGCGCCCCCTCTGTGCCCCCCTCTGTGTGCCCGCCTCTGTGCCCCCCTCTGTGTGACCCTCTGTGCGCCCCCTCTGTGCCCCCCTCTGTGTGACCCTCTGTGCGCCCCCTCTGTGCCCCCCTCTGTGTGACCCTCTGTGCGCCCGCCTCTGTGCCCCCCTCTGTGTGACCCTCTGTGCGCCCCCTCTGTGCCCCCCTCTGTGTGACCCTCTGTGCGCCCCCTCTGTGTGCCCGCCTCTGTGCCCCCCTCTGTGTGACCCTCTGTGTGACCCTCTGTGCGCCCCCTCTGTGCCCCCCTCTGTGTGACCCTCTGTGTGCCCGCCTCTGTGCCCCCCTCTGTGTGACCCTCTGACCGCCTCTGTGCCCCCCTCTGTGTGACCCTCTGTGCGCCCCCTCTGTGCCCCCCTCTGTGTGACCCTCTGTGCGCCCCCTCTGTGCCCCCCTCTGTGTGACCCTCTGTGCGCCCCCTCTGTGTGCCCGCCTCTGTGCCCCCCCTCTGTGCCCCCCTCTGTGTGCCCGCCTCTGTGCCCCCCTCTGTGTGACCCTCTGTGTGCCCCCTCTGTGCGCCCGCCTCTGTGTGACCCCCCTCTGTGTGCCCCCCCCCTCTGTGTGCCCCCCCCCCTCTGTGTGACCCCAGGGGACTTTGACCAGCGTCCGTACGTGTCCTCTGAGGCGGACTGCAGGAGTGTGGAGCTCCAGGGGGACGACGACTTCCTGCTGTTGGCCTGTGACGGCTTCTTCGACTCGGTCAAACCCGCCGACGTGCCCGGCCTGGTGCTGGAGGCCCTCAGGAACCCGGGGCCGGAGACCGGACCGGGGCCGCAGACCGGACCGGGGCCGGAGACCGGACCGGGGCCGCAGACCGGACCGGGGCCGGAGACCGGACCGGGGCCGGAGACCGGACCGGGGCCGGAGACCGGACCGGACCTGGACCTGGAGCGAGCTGGTCTCAGAGTCGCTCAGGTTCTCGTGTCTCGGGCCAAAGACTCGGGCTCCAGCGACAACATCACAGTCGTCGTCCTGTTTCTGCGCTCGCCACGGGAAATTCTACGAGACCACGCCCCCTCAGAGTGACCACGCCCCCTCATACTGACTGCTGCTGCTGCTGCTATCGTTTTTTTATTCAAACTAACAAAAGTATTTGTCGTCAGTATTTTCACATATTTATACTTCAACTTTTATAAAGAATCTCTCAGTATTTGATTTTTTTATTTAACCTGACTTTTTTTTTTTTTTTACTTTTTCACGTCTGAAAGTCTCTAAATACAGTACTACTCTGAATACTCCTCATTACTGCAGTACCTCTCTGGATACTGCAGTACTGTGTAACTTGGTGCTTTCTTTATGCAATGCTCAGTTTGGCTAAAGTCCTGTTGTGTATTTGTACTTGTACTTGTATAAGTATTTGTATTTTGTAGTACTTTGCTCTGAGTCAGACCTGCTGATTTAAATACAAAATACTAAAAGTGTTTGGACTTTTCATTTTCCTAAAGTCTTTAAAACCCTGAGACACGCCCACAACTGAGACACGCCCACCACTGTGACACGCCCACCACTGAGACACGCCCACAACTGAGACACGCCCACCACTGAGACACGCCCACCACTGTGACACTCCCACCACTGAGACACGCCCACTGTGACACGCCCACCACTGAGACACGCCCACCACTGAGACACGCCCACTGAGACACGCCCACCACTGTGACACTCCCACCACTGAGACACGCCCACTGTGACACGCCCACCACTGTGACACGCCCACCACTGAGACACGCCCACAACTGAGACACGCCCACCACTGTGACACTCCCACCACTGAGACACGCCCACCACTGAGACACGCCCACAACTGAGACACGCCCACCACTGTGACACTCCCACCACTGAGACACGCCCACTGTGACACACCCACCACTGAGACACGCCCACCACTGAGACACGCCCACTGTGACACGCCCACCACTGAGACACGCCCACCACTGTGACACGCCCACAACTGAGACACGCCCACCACTGAGACATGCCCACTGTGACACGCCCACCACTGAGACACGCCCACAACTGAGACACGCCCACCACTGAGACACGCCCACTGTGACACGCCCACCACTGAGACACGCCCACCACTGTGACACGCCCACAACTGAGACACGCCCACCACTGAGACACGCCCACTGTGACACGCCCACCACTGAGACACGCCCACCACTGAGACACGCCCACCACTGTGACACTCCCACCACTGTGACACGCCTAGTCACAGGCAGGCTAAAGATGAAGCTTAATCAGGCCGTGTTGCAGAGAATACGTACCTGACATAAACACAGAGTGTCAGACAAACAAACACACCTCCCGCATGAGTATCTGTGTTGTCCGAAAACAATATCAGCACTGTTACAGGACTTATCTTACGTATTTAAGCACTCGGCGATCTTCTGCCACGCCATGTCTCTGGCCTTGGTTATTGCAAATGTGTTGTAGAGTTCCAAAAGCAACTTCTGTTCTGATGCGCTGAAATAATCGGCCCAAATCTTCGACATGATCTCGTTTTCGACAGTCGCTTGTTCAGGACTTCTTATTTTCCCCGTGCACGCGTCTAGGCCAGGACAGGATCGGCGCAGCTGAAGTTAGCGCTGCTGAGGCGCAGCTGAAACGTGTTAGTGGAACGACTTCAGGCTTTAGTCTAAGGCGACGCTTCTTCAGACGAGGACGAACCACTTAGACGCCGCTATGTTTAGTGACGTTTGTGGAATACCCCCCTGGTTTAGTCCTGGTTTAGTCCTGGTTTAGTCCTGGTTTAGACCTGGTTCAGACCTGGTTTAGTCCTGGTTTAGACCTGGTTTAGTCCTGGTTTAGACCTGGTTTAGTCCTGGTTTAGACCTGGTTTAGTCCTGGTTTAGTCCTGGTTTAGACCTGCTTTAGTCCTGGTTTAGTCCCGGTTTAGACCTGGTTTAGTCCCGGTTTAGTCCCGCTTTAGTCCTGGTTTAGACCTGGTTTTGTCCTGGTTTAGACCTGCTTTAGACCTGCTTTAGTCCTGGTTTAGTCCTGGTTTAGTCCTGGTTTAGACCTGGTTTAGTCCTGGTTTAGACCTGGTTTAGTCCTGCTTTAGACCTGGTTTAGTCCTGGTTTAGACCTGGTTTAGTCCTGCTTTAGACCTGGTTTGGTTTAGACCTGGTTTAGTCCTGGTTTAGTCCTGGTTTAGACCTGGTTTAGACCTGGTTTAGTCCTGCTTTAGACCTGGTTTAGTCCTGGTATAGACCTGGTTTAGACCTGGTTTAGTCCTGCTTTAGACCTGGTTTGGTTTAGACCTGCTTTAGTCCTGCTTTAGTCCTGGTTTAGTCCTGGTTTAGTCCTGGTTTAGACCTGGTTTAGTCCTGGTTTAGACCTGGTTTAGTCCTGGTTTAGTCCTGGTTTAGACCTGCTTTAGTCCTGGTTTAGTCCTGGTTTAGACCTGCTTTAGTCCTGGTTTAGTCCCGGTTTAGACCTGGTTTAGTCCCGCTTTAGTCCTGGTTTAGACCTGGTTTAGTCCTGGTTTAGACCTGGTTTAGACTTGGTTTAGTCCTGGTTTAGTCCTGCTTTAGACCTGCTTTAGTCCTGGTTTAGTCCTGGTTTAGTCCTGGTTTAGTCCTGGTTTAGACCTGGTTTAGTCCTGCTTTAGACCTGGTTTAGTCCTGGTATAGACCTGGTTTGGTTTAGACCTGGTTTAGTCCTGGTTTAGTCCTGGTTTAGTCCTGGTTTAGACCTGGTTTAGTCCTGCTTTAGACCTGGTTTAGACCTGGTTTAGTCCTGGTTTAGTCCTGGTTTAGACCTGGTTTAGTCCTGCTTTAGACCTGGTTTAGACCTGGTTTAGTCCTGGTTTAGACCTGGTTTAGACCTGGTTTAGTCCTGGTTTAGACCTGGTTTAGACCTGGTTTAGTCCTGGTTTAGTCCTGGTTTAGACCTGGTTTAGACCTGGTTTAGACCTGGTTTAGTCCTGGTTTAGACCTGGTTTAGACCTGGTTTAGTCCTGGTTTAGTCCTGGTTTAGACCTGGTTTAGACCTGGTTTAGTCCTGGTTTAGTCCTGGTTTAGACCTGGTTTAGTCCTGGTTTAGACCTGGTTTAGTCCTGGTTTAGACCTGGTTTAGACCTGGTTTAGTCCTGCTTTAGTCCTGGTTTAGACCTGGTTTAGTCCTGGTTTAGACCTGGTTTAGACCTGGTTTAGTCCTGGTTTAGACCTGGTTTAGACCTGGTTTAGTCCTGGTTTAGTCCTGGTTTAGACCTGGTTTAGTCCTGGTTTAGACCTGGTTTAGTCCTGGTTTAGACCTGGTTTAGTCCCGGTTTAGTCCCGGTTTAGTCCTGGTTTAGACCTGCTTTAGTCCTGGTTTAGTCCCGGTTTAGTCCCGCTTTAGTCCCGGTTTAGTCCTGGTTTAGACCTGCTTTAGTCCTGGTTTAGTCCCGGTTTAGACCTGGTTTAGTCCCGCTTTAGTCCCGGTTTAGTCCTGGTTTAGACCTGCTTTAGTCCTGGTTTAGTCCCAGTTTAGACCTGGTTTAGTCCTGGTTTAGACCTGGTTTAGACCTGGTTTAGTCCTGGTTTAGTCCTGGTTTAGACCTGGTTTAGTCCTGGTTTAGTCCTGGTTTAGACCTGGTTTAGTCCTGGTTTAGTCCTGGTTTAGTCCTGGTTTAGACCTGGTTTAGTCCTGGTTTAGTCCTGGTTTAGACCTGGTTTAGTCCTGGTTTAGTCCTGGTTTAGACCTGGTTTAGACCTGGTTTAGTCCTGGTTTAGTCCTGGTTTAGACCTGGTTTAGTCCTGGTTTAGTCCCGGTTTAGACCCGGTTTAGTCCTGGTTTAGACCTGGTTTAGACCTGGTTTAGTCCTGGTTTAGTCCTGGTTTAGACCTGGTTTAGTCCTGGTTTAGTCCTGGTTTAGTCCTGGTTTAGTCCTGGTTTAGTCCTGGTTTAGACCTGGTTTAGACCTGGTTTAGTCCTGGTTTAGTCCTGGTTTAGTCCTGGTTTAGACCTGGTTTAGTCCTGGTTTAGTCCTGGTTTAGACCTGGCTCACCTCGACCACGCCTCCAGTTACCCAGATGCCCTATTTCTCCACCACCTGTCCCCGCCCTCTCCGACAGAACCCCCACCCTGAGTCTGCCCCGTCGCCTCCTCCACCGTCATGAAGATCTTCAGATTAAACCTGAAATCTGAGCTGCACAAAAGTCTCTTTAATATTTTTATTTGAACGTTTTGACGAGACATTTTCAATCTCCTTTTTCCAAAAGTCAATAAATAACTCGAGTTTCCCTTTACGATATAAAATATATTTGTATTTGTCATAAACATTTACTGAAGGAAAGAGTAAAACAGTCTGTGACCTTCATAAAGGAGCTTCAGAACCTGTGCCACAAACATGGGGCTCTCCTGAAGCTGAAACTCTGACTCTAAATATAAAAATAGATTTGAACAAATATGAAATGTTATAAAAGAGTTTGAAGTGTGGACCTCTTGTCTGATCAGATCTTCTCAGTCCTTTGTGGTCCATAAAGTATTTGTATAAATATATTTGTTTAAATATGTTTCAGACTCGATGAATCGTCTGAGTCCAAAAACGCTTCATGAGTTTGAGGCCTGAGACGCCGCTCCACAGAGCCAAAAGTCCGTGTGACCTTCATAAAGTCCGTGTGACCTTCATAAAGTCCGTGTGACCTTCATAAAGTCCATGTGAACTTCATAAAGTCCGTGTGACCTTCATAAAGTCCGTGTGACCTTCATAAAGTCCATGTGACCTTCATAAAGTCCGTGTGACCTTCATAAAGTCCATGTGACCTTCATAAAGTCCATGTGACCTTCATAAAGTCCGTGTGACCTTCATAAAGTCTGTGTGACCTTCATAAAGTCCGTGTGACCTTCATAAAGTCCATGTGACCTTCTTAAAGTCTGTGTGACCTTCATAAAGTCCGTGTGACCTTCATAAAGTCCATGTGACCTTCTTAAAGTCTGTGTGACCTTCATAAAGTCCGTGTGACCTTCATAAAGTCCATGTGACCTTCTTAAAGTCTGTGTGACCTTCATAAAGTCCGTGTGACCTTCATAAAGTCCATGTGACCTTCATAAAGTCCGTGTGACCTTCATAAAGTCCATGTGACCTTCATAAAGTCCATGTGACCTTCATAAAGTCCGTGTGACCTTCATAAAGTCTGTGTGACCTTCATAAAGTCCGTGTGACCTTCATAAAGTCCATGTGACCTTCTTAAAGTCTGTGTGACCTTCATAAAGTCCGTGTGACCTTCATAAAGTCCATGTGACCTTCTTAAAGTCTGTGTGACCTTCATAAAGTCCGTGTGACCTTCATAAAGTCCATGTGACCTTCTTAAAGTCTGTGTGACCTTCATAAAGTCCGTGTGACCTTCATAAAGTCCATGTGACCTTCTTAAAGTCTGTGTGACCTTCATAAAGTCCATGTGACCTTCTTAAAGTCCGTGTGACCTTCATAAAGTCCGTGTGACCTTCATAAAGTCCATGTGAACTTCATAAAGTCCGTGTGACCTTCATAAAGTCCGTGTGACCTTCATAAAGTCCGTGTGACCTTCATAAAGTCCATGTGACCTTCATAAAGTCCGTGTGACCTTCATAAAGTCCATGTGACCTTCATAAAGTCCATGTGACCTTCATAAAGTCCGTGTGACCTTCATAAAGTCCATGTGACCTTCTTAAAGTCTGTGTGACCTTCATAAAGTCCGTGTGACCTTCATAAAGTCCATGTGACCTTCTTAAAGTCTGTGTGACCTTCATAAAGTCCGTGTGACCTTCATAAAGTCCATGTGACCTTCTTAAAGTCTGTGTGACCTTCATAAAGTCCGTGTGACCTTCATAAAGTCCATGTGACCTTCTTAAAGTCTGTGTGACCTTCATAAAGTCCGTGTGACCTTCATAAAGTCCATGTGACCTTCTTAAAGTCCGTGTGACCTTCATAAAGTCCATGTGACCTTCTTAAAGTCTGTGTGACCTTCATAAAGTCCGTGTGACCTTCATAAAGTCCATGTGACCTTCTTAAAGTCTGTGTGACCTTCATAAAGTCCGTGTGACCTTCATAAAGTCCATGTGACCTTCTTAAAGTCTGTGTGACCTTCATAAAGTCCGTGTGACCTTCATAAAGTCCATGTGACCTTCTTAAAGTCCGTGTGACCTTCATAAAGTCCATGTGACCTTCTTAAAGTCTGTGTGACCTTCATAAAGTCCATTTTGCTTCCGTTCGGCGTCGTTTTTGGAGCGGTTTCCCACAGTCCGGCTCTCGCTCGGACTGAAATGCTCCTCACTGGTCCAGTTTGGTGTAAACGGTCTCCTTATAGATCCAGTTTAGGTCCAATTTTAGGTCCAAGTTCGGTCTGGTTCTAGTCTTGGTTTTGGTCCAAAGTTGGTCCTGGTTTGGTTAAGTTTGACTCCTTTTAGATATTGATTTGTTTCAGTTTCCAGGGTTTGGTCCATGTTCTGGAGATGTCCTGCAGAAGTCCTGATGACCTCCTGTAGAGTCTATTGTTCCTCAGCTCTTATGACCATGCTCACGTTGGGGTCTGGTCTTGGTTTGCTCCATGTTGGTCTGTTCTGGAGGTGTTCTGGAGATGTTCTGGAGGTGTTCTGGAGGTGTTCTGGAGATGTTCTGGAGATGTTCTGGAGGTGTTCTGGAGATGTTCTGGAGATGTTCTGGAGGTGTTCTGGAGATGTTCTGGAGATGTTCTGGAGATGTTCTGGAGGTGTTCTGGAGATGTTCTGGAGGTGTTTTGGAGATGTTCTGGAGATGTTCTGGAGGTGTTCTGGAGATGTTCTGGAGGTGTTCTGGAGATGTTCTGCAGGTGTTCTGGAGATGTTCTGGAGGTGTTCTGGAGATGTTCTGGAGGTGTTCTGGAGATGTTCTGGAGGTGTTCTGGAGATGTTCTGCAGGTGTTCTGGAGATGTTCTGGAGGTGTTCTGGAGGTGTTCTGGAGATGTTTTGGAGATGTTCTGGAGATGTTCTGCAGGTGTTCTGGAGATGTTCTGCAGGTGTTCTGGAGATGTTCTGGAGATGTTCTGGAGGTGTTCTGGAGGTGTTCTGGAGATGTTCTGGAGATGTTTTGGAGATGTTCTGGAGGTGTTCTGGAGATGTTCTGGAGATGTTTTGGAGATGTTCTGGAGATGTTTTGGAGGTGTTCTGGAGATGTTCTGGAGATGTTTTGGAGGTGTTCTGGAGATGTTCTGCAGGTGTTCTGGAGATGTTCTGGAGATGTTTTGGAGATGTTTTGGAGGTGTTCTGGAAATGTTCTGCAGGTGTTCTGGAGATGTTTTGGAGATGTTCTGGAGATGTTTTGGAGGTGTTCTGGAGATGTTTTGGAGATGTTCTGGAGATGTTTTGGAGATGTTCTGGAGATGTTCTGGAGGTGTTCTGGAGATGTTTTGGAGGTGTTCTGGAGATGTTTTGGAGGTGTTCTGGAGGTGTTCTGGAGATGTTCTGCAGGTGTTCTGGAGATGTGGAGATGTTCTGGAGATGTTCTGGAGGTGTTCTGGAGATGTTCTGCAGGTGTTCTGGAGATGTTCTGGAGATGTTTTGGAGATGTTCTGGAGATGTTCTGGAGATGTTTTGGAGGTGTTCTGGAGATGTTCTGGAGGTGTTCTGGAGATGTTTTGGAGGTGTTCTGGAGATGTTCTGGAGATGTTCTGGAGATGTTTTGGAGATGTTCTGGAGATGTTCTGGAGATGTTTTGGAGGTGTTCTGGAGGTGTTTTGGAGGTGTTCTGGAGATGTTCTGGAGATGTTCTGGAGATGTTTTGGAGATGTTCTGGAGATGTTCTGGAGATGTTTTGGAGATGTTTTGGAGATGTTCTGGAGATGTTCTGGAGATGTTTTGGAGATGTTCTGGAGATGTTCTGGAGATGTTTTGGAGATGTTCTGGAGATGTTTTGGAGGTGTTCTGGAGATGTTTTGGCGGTGTTCTGGAGGTGTTCTGGAGGTGTTCTGCAGGTGTTCTGGAGATGTTCTGCAGGTGTTCTGGAGATGTGGAGATGTTCTGGGGATGTTCTGGAGGTGTTCTGGAGATGTTCTGCAGGTGTTCTGGAGATGTTCTGGAGATGTTCTGGAGATGTTTTGGAGGTGTTCTGGAGATGTTTTGGAGGTGTTCTGCAGATGTTCTGCAGGTGTTCTGGAGATGTGGAGCTGTTCTGGAGATGTTCTGGAGGTGTTCTGGAGATGTTCTGCAGGTGTTCTGGAGATGTGGAGATGTTCTGGAGATGTTCTGGAGGTGTTCTGGAGATGTTCTGGAGGTGTTTTGGAGATGTTCTGCAGGTGTTCTGGAGATGTTCTGGAGATGTTCTGCAGGTGTTCTGCAGGTGTTCTGGAGATGTTCTAGAGGTGTTCTGGAGATGTTTTGGAGATGTTCTAGAGGTGTTTTGGAGATGTTTTGGAGGTGTTCTGGAGATGTTCTGGAGGTGTTTTGGAGATGTTCTGGAGATGTTCTGGAGGTGTTCTGGAGATGTTCTGCAGGTGTTCTGGAGATGTTCTGGAGATGTTTTGGAGGTGTTCTGGAGATGTTTTGGAGGTGTTCTGCAGATGTTCTGCAGGTGTTCTGGAGATGTGGAGCTGTTCTGGAGATGTTCTGGAGGTGTTCTGGAGATGTTCTGCAGGTGTTCTGGAGATGTGGAGATGTTCTGGAGATGTTCTGGAGGTGTTCTGGAGATGTTCTGGAGGTGTTTTGGAGATGTTCTGCAGGTGTTCTGGAGATGTTCTGGAGATGTTCTAGAGGTGTTCTGGAGATGTTCTGGAGATGTTCTAGAGGTGTTCTGGAGATGTTTTGGAGATGTTCTAGAGGTGTTTTGGAGATGTTTTGGAGGTGTTCTGGAGGTGTTCTGGAGATGTTCTGGAGGTGTTTTGGAGATGTTCTGCAGGTGTTCTGGAGATGTTCTGGAGATGTTCTGGAGGTGTTCTGGAGATGTTCTGCAGGTGTTCTGCAGGTGTTCTGGAGATGTTCTGGAGGTGTTTTGGAGATGTTCTGGAGATGTTCTGGAGGTGTTCTGGAGATGTTCTGGAGGTGTTCTGGAGATGTTCTGCAGGTGTTCTGCAGGTGTTCTGGAGATGTTCTAGAGGTGTTCTGGAGGTGTTTTGGAGATGTTTTGGAGGTGTTCTGGAGATGTTCTGGAGGTGTTTTGGAGATGTTCCTGCTCTCATCTGCATGCGCAGGTCTCCACGCTCATGTTGGGGTAGATCTTCAGGACCACGTTGGCCTGCTCGTCTAAGAAAAGGACGCTGAGGGCGGACATCTTCTCGGGGACGCAGCAGGGCTCCGGGACGCCCGGGACAACGCCCACCGCCCGCACGATGCTCTGGATGATGGCGTGATTCGAAGGCTTCAGCGCCTGGAACGAGAGAACAGTCACAACCTGCTCCTCCTGCTCGTAGTAGTAGTAGTAGTAGTAGTAGTAGTAGTAGTAGTACTAGTAGTAGTAGCAGTAGTAGTACTAGTAGTAGTAGCAGT
>JAVJIX010000316.1:110000-215000 GCA_036785185.1 Paratrypauchen microcephalus
TGGTTCAGTCCTGGTTAAGTACTGGTTTAGTCCTGGTTCAGTCCTGGTTCAGTCCTGGTTTAGTCCTGGTTTAGTCCTGGTTCAGTCCTGGTTTAGTCCTGGTTTAGTCCTGGTTTAGTCCTGGTTCAGTCCTGGTTTAGTCCTGGTTCAGTCCTGGTTTAGTCCTGGTTTAGTCCTGGTTCAGTCTTGGTTAAGTCCTGGTTTAGTCCTGGTTTAGTCCTGGTTCAGTCCTGGTTTAGTCCTGGTTAAGTCCTGGTTCAGTCCTGGTTAAGTCCTGGTTTAGTCCTGGTTCAGTCCTGGTTTAGTCCTGGTTTAGTCCTGGTTTAGTCCTGGTTCAGTCCTGGTTCAGTCCTGGTTTAGTCCTGGTTCAGTCCTGGTTTAGTCCTGGTTAAGTCCTGGTTCAGTCCTGGTTCAGTCCTGGTTCAGTCCTGGTTCAGTCCTGGTTCAGTCCTGGTTTAGTCCTGGTTTAGTCCTGGTTTAGTCCTGGTTTAGTCCTGGTTCAGTCCTGGTCTCAGGTTCTGCTGGTGTTCAGGAGGTTGTGGGTTCGAGTCGTCACATTCCTGAGGGACTATTTTTACTGAAACTGGAGTGGATAATTATCATATTTGGTGGAGCGCTCCGTGCCGCGGTCAGCCGCTTCAGAGGTCCACGAGGGGGCGGAGCTCCGAACCACCGCCCAGAGACTGGAACAACAGATCCAGGACCAGGACCTGGACCAGGATCTGGATCTCAGACGGTTCCTGGTTTGACTCCAGAAACATCTGCGTGTCCTGTGTGTGGACAGTGAATCCCCGCAAAGCACCAGGACCCGACGGCATCCCCGGACGGGTGCTGAGGGCTTGTGCTGACCAACTCGCCGGGGTGTTCACCAACATCTTCAACCTGTCCCTGAGTCAGTCTATCGTGCCCACCATCTTCAAGACCTCCACTGTAGTCCCTATCCCAAAGACCCCCACAGCATCCTGTCCTAATGACTATCGGCCCACTCACATCTGTCATCATGAAGTGCTTTGAACGAATCATTAAGAGACACATCTGTGACTCCCTCCCCGACACCCTGGACCCCCTGCAGTTTGCATATAGAGCAAAGCGGTCTACAGACGACGCTATTGCTCTAGCAGTCCACACCTCTCTCAGTCATCTGGAGAGAGGAAACACATATGTGAGAATGCTCTTCATTGACTACAGCTCGGCATTCAACACCATAATCCCTCCAAACTGGTCTCTAAGCTCACCGCCCTGGGCCTGGGGACGTCCATCTGCTGCTGGATATGGGACTTCCTCACCAACAGGCCACAGGCGGTGAGGATCGGCAGCCACGTCTCCTCCACACGTGTCCTCAGCACTGGGGCACCCCAGGGCTGTGTTCTCAGCCCTCTCCTGTACTCCCTGTTCACCTATGACTGTACCGCCAGGCACAGGTCCAACACCATCCTCAAGTTTGCTGACGACACCACCATCCTAGGCCTCATCACCAACAACGACGAGAGCGCCTACAGAGACGAGGTGAAATCACTGACCAGCTGGTGTCAGGAAAATAACCTCTCTCTGAATGTCAGCAAAACTAAGGAAACGATGGTGGACTTCAGGAGACAGCGTGTAGACCAGCATCCCCCCATCTCCATCAACAACGCTGAGGTGGAGCAGGTCAGCAGTTTTAAGTTCCTTGGGGTCCACATCACTGAGGATCTGTCCTGGACACTACATACAGACACTGTGGTTAAGAAAGCCCGACAAAGACTCTACTTCCTGAGGAAGTTGAGGAAGTTTGGTATGAACACCAGCATCCTCACAAACTTCTACAGGTGCACCATGGAGAGCCTGCTGACGGGCTGCATCACAGTGTGGTATGGGAACTGCACCACTCAGAGCCGCAAAGCACTACAGAGGGTGGTGCGAGCGGCAGAGGACATCACTGGCAGCAGTCTCCCCTCCATCCAGGACATTTACCACAGCAGGGGTCTGCGTAAGGCACGCAGCATCACTAAGGACCATACTCATCCGGCACAAGGACTCTTCTGTCTGCTACCCTCTGGTAGACGATACAGGAACCTGCAGCACGCACAAAAACACTCACAGATATTACCCCCAAGTATCAGACTACTGAACTCTGGGTAATACTCTAAATAATACTGAACTCTCAATAATACTGCACTAAACTACTTTTCATGATGCACAATATGTTTACTGCTGCTGCTCTATATGAATATATCATGTTTGTCACGACCTCACTGTAAATTACTGTTACATGTGCAATAATCAGTGCAATACTTATACTGTGTTATGTACAATCTGTGAAATACTCACACCTGATTTAATCCTACCTGCACCTTGTATTTTTACATTTTATTACATATTTTTATCATATTATTTACTTCTTCTCCTGCACTTTTACAACATTTTTTACCATGTACTATTACTGCAGTTATTAGTACTATTACTGCAGTTATTAGTACTATTACTGCAGTTATTAGTACTGTTACTGCAGTTATTAGTACTGTTACTGCAGTTATTAGTACTGTTACTGCAGTTATTAGTACTATTACTGCAGTTATTAGTACTATTACTGCAGTTATTAGTACTATTACTGCAGTTATTAGTACTGTTACTGTAGTTATTAGTACTGTTACTGTAGTTATTTGTACTATTACTGCAGTTATTAGTACTGTTACTGCAGTTATTAGTACTGTTACTGTAGTTATTAGTACTGTTACTGTAGTTATTAGTACTATTACTGCAGTTATTAGTACTATTACTGCAGTTATTAGTACTGTTACTGCAGTTATTAGTACTGTTACTGTAGTTATTAGTACTATTACTGCAGTTATTAGTACTGTTACTGCAGTTATTAGTACTGTTACTGTAGTTATTAGTACTATTACTGCAGTTATTAGTACTATTACTGCAGTTATTAGTACTATTACTGCAGTTATTAGTACTATTACTGCAGTTATTAGTACTGTTACTGCAGTTATTAGTACTGTTACTGCAGTTATTTGTACTATTACTGCAGTTATTAGTACTATTACTGCAGTTATTAGTACTATTACTGCAGTTATTTGTACTATTACTGCAGTTATTAGTACTATTACTGCAGTTATTAGTACTGTTACTGCAGTTATTAGTACTATTACTGCAGTTATTAGTACTATTACTGCAGTTATTAGTACTGTTACTGCAGTTATTAGTACTATTACTGCAGTTATTAGTACTGTTACTGCAGTTATTAGTACTATTACTGCAGTTATTAGTACTGTTACTGCAGTTATTAGTACTATTACTGCAGTTATTAGTACTGTTACTGCAGTTATTAGTACTATTACTGCAGTTATTAGTACTATTACTGCAGTTATTAGTACTGTTACTGCAGTTATTAGTACTATTACTGCAGTTATTAGTACTGCAGTTATTAGTACTGTTACTGCAGTTATTAGTACTATTACTGCAGTTATTAGTACTATTACTGCAGTTATTAGTACTGTTACTGCAGTTATTAGTACTATTACTGCAGTTATTAGTACTGTTACTGCAGTTATTAGTACTATTACTGCAGTTAGTAGTACTATTACTGCAGTTATTAGTACTGTTACTGCAGTTATTAGTACTATTACTGCAGTTATTAGTACTGTTACTGCAGTTATTAGTACTGTTACTGCAGTTATTAGTACTATTACTGCAGTTATTAGTACTGCAGTTATTAGTACTATTACTGCAGTTATTAGTACTATTACTGCAGTTATTAGTACTATTACTGCAGTTATTAGTACTGCAGTTATTAGTACTGTTACTGCAGTTATTAGTACTATTACTGCAGTTATTAGTACTATTACTGCAGTTATTAGTACTGTTACTGCAGTTATTAGTACTATTACTGCAGTTATTAGTACTGTTACTGCAGTTATTAGTACTATTACTGCAGTTAGTAGTACTATTACTGCAGTTATTAGTACTGCAGTTATTAGTACTGTTACTGCAGTTATTAGTACTATTACTGCAGTTATTAGTACTATTACTGCAGTTATTAGTACTGTTACTGCAGTTATTAGTACTATTACTGCAGTTATTAGTACTGTTACTGCAGTTATTAGTACTATTACTGCAGTTATTAGTACTATTACTGCAGTTATTAGTACTGTTACTGTAGTTATTAGTACTATTACTGCAGTTATTAGTACTATTACTGCAGTTATTAGTACTATTACTGCAGTTATTAGTACTGTTACTGCAGTTATTAGTACTGTTACTGCAGTTATTAGTACTATTACTGCAGTTATTAGTACTATTACTGCAGTTATTAGTACTATTACTGCAGTTATTAGTACTGTTACTGCAGTTATTAGTACTATTACTGCAGTTATTAGTACTGTTACTGCAGTTATTAGTACTATTACTGCAGTTATTAGTACTGTTACTGCAGTTATTAGTACTATTACTGCAGTTATTAGTACTGTTACTGCAGTTATTAGTACTATTACTTAGTACTATTACTGCAGTTATTAGTACTATTACTGCAGTTATTAGTACTATTACTGCAGTTATTAGTACTATTACTGCAGTTATTAGTACTGTTACTGCAGTTATTAGTACTATTACTGCAGTTATTAGTACTGTTACTGCAGTTATTAGTACTATTACTGCAGTTATTAGTACTATTACTGCAGTTATTAGTACTGTTACTGCAGTTATTAGTACTATTACTGCAGTTATTAGTACTGTTACTGCAGTTATTAGTACTATTACTGCAGTTATTAGTACTATTACTGCAGTTATTAGTACTGCAGTTATTAGTACTGTTACTGCAGTTATTAGTACTATTACTGCAGTTATTAGTACTGTTACTGCAGTTATTAGTACTATTACTGCAGTTATTAGTACTGTTACTGCAGTTATTAGTACTGTTACTGCAGTTATTAGTACTATTACTGCAGTTATTAGTACTGTTACTGCAGTTATTAGTACTATTACTGCAGTTATTAGTACTATTACTGCAGTTATTAGTACTATTACTGCAGTTATTAGTACTGTTACTGCAGTTATTAGTACTATTACTGCAGTTATTAGTACTGTTACTGCAGTTATTAGTACTATTACTGCAGTTATTAGTACTATTACTGCAGTTATTAGTACTGCAGTTATTAGTACTGTTACTGCAGTTATTAGTACTATTACTGCAGTTATTAGTACTATTACTGCAGTTATTAGTACTGTTACTGCAGTTATTAGTACTATTACTGCAGTTATTAGTACTGTTACTGCAGTTATTAGTACTGTTACTGCAGTTATTAGTACTATTACTGCAGTTATTAGTACTATTACTGCAGTTATTAGTACTGTTACTGCAGTTATTAGTACTGTTACTGCAGTTATTAGTACTGTTACTGCAGTTATTAGTACTATTACTGCAGTTATTAGTACTGTTACTGCAGTTATTAGTACTATTACTGCAGTTATTAGTACTATTACTGCAGTTATTAGTACTGTTACTGCAGTTATTAGTACTGTTACTGCAGTTATTAGTACTATTACTGCAGTTATTAGTACTGTTACTGCAGTTATTAGTACTATTACTGCAGTTATTAGTACTGTTACTGCAGTTATTAGTACTGTTACTGCAGTTATTAGTACTGTTACTGCAGTTATTAGTACTGTTACTGCAGTTATTAGTACTGTTACTGCAGTTATTAGTACTGTTACTGCAGTTATTAGTACTATTACTGCAGTTATTAGTACTGTTACTGCAGTTATTAGTACTATTACTGCAGTTATTAGTACTATTACTGCAGTTATTAGTACTGTTACTGCAGTTATTAGTACTGTTACTGCAGTTATTAGTACTATTACTGCAGTTATTAGTACTGTTACTGCAGTTATTAGTACTATTACTGCAGTTATTAGTACTGTTACTGCAGTTATTAGTACTGTTACTGCAGTTATTAGTACTATTACTGCAGTTATTAGTACTGTTACTGCAGTTATTAGTACTGTTACTGCAGTTATTAGTACTGTTACTGCAGTTATTAGTACTATTACTGCAGTTATTAGTACTGTTACTGCAGTTATTAGTACTATTACTGCAGTTATTAGTACTGTTACTGCAGTTATTAGTACTGTTACTGCAGTTATTAGTACTGTTACTGCAGTTATTAGTACTGTTACTGCAGTTATTAGTACTGTTACTGCAGTTATTAGTACTTCTGACTGTCTCAGTGAGTCAGCGGTTCTTCTGATCCTAAACTTTTCATTATTGATCCTGAATCTGACAAATAAACATCTGGAATCTTGTTCTGCCAGAGAAACTCACACAAGCGTATCAATAAAGTCCGGCTCTGGTCCTGGTTCTGGTTCCGGCTCTGGTCCTGGTCCTGGTCCTGGTTCTGGTCCTGGTCCTGGTCCTGGTCCTGGTCCTGGTCCTGGTTTCACCTCCAGGTGCTCGGGTGTTAGCCGCCGGTCACACCGGTCTGTGAGCTGCTCTGTAAACACGGCTCCGTTTGCTGACCGTTTGTGACCGCTGCCTGACCCGACCAGAGACCGCCACACGCCGAGGAGCACGGCACCTCCACCGAGGCCCAGACCTCCTCCTGACCTCCACCTGACCACCTGACCTCCTCCTGACCTCCTCCTGACCTCCACCTGACCTCCACCTGACCTCCTCCTGACCTCCTCCTGACCTCCTCCTAACCACCTGACCACCTGACCTCCTCCTGACCTCCACCTGACCTCCACCTGACCTCCTCCTGACCTCCTCCTGACCACCTGACCTCCTCCTGACCTCCTCCTAACCACCTGACCACCTGACCTCCTCCTGACCTCCTCCTGACCTCCACCTGACCTCCACCTGACCTCCTCCTGACCTCCTCCTGACCTCCACCTGACCTCCTCCTGACCTCCTCCTGACCTCCTCCTAACCACCTGACCTCCTCCTGACCTCCTCCTGACCTCCACCTGACCTCCTCCTGACCTCCTCCTGACCTCCTCCTGACCACCTGACCTCCTCCTGACCTCCACCTGACCTCCACCTGACCTCCTCCTGACCTCCTCCTGACCTCCTCCTGACCTCCTCCTGACCTCCTCCTGACCTCCTCCTGACCTCCACCTGACCACCTGACCTCCTCCAGACCTCCTCCTGACCTCCTCCTGACCACCTGACCTCCTCCTGACCTCCTCCTGACCTCCTCCTGACCTCCTCCTGACCACTTGACCTCCTCCTGACCTCCTCCTGACCTCCTCCTGAACTCCTCCTGACCACCTGACCTCCTCCTGACCTCCTCCTAACCACCTGACCACCTGACCTCCTCCTGACCTCCTCCTGACCTCCACCTGACCTCCACCTGACCTCCTCCTGACCTCCTCCTGACCTCCTCCTAACCACCTGACCACCTGACCTCCTCCTGACCTCCTCCTGACCTCCACCTGACCTCCTCCTGACCTCCTCCTGACCACCTGACCTCCTCCTGACCTCCACCTGACCTCCCCACCCTGACCTCCTCCTGACCTCCACCTGATCTCCTCCTGACCTCCTCCTGACCTCCACCTGACCACCTGACCTCCTCCAGACCTCCTCCTGACCACCTGACCTCCTCCTGACCTCCTCCTGACCTCCTCCTGACCACCTGACCTCCTCCTAACATCCTGACCTCCTCCTGACCACCTGACCTCCTCCTGACCTCCTGACCTCCTCCTGACCTCCACCTGACCTCCTCCTGACCTCCACCTGACCTCCTCCTGACCTCCACCTGACCTCCTCCTGACCTCCTCCTGACCTCCTCCTGACCTCCTCCTGACCTCCTCCTGACCTCCTCCTTACCACCTGACCTCCTCCTGACCTCCTCCTGACCTCCACCTGACCTCCTCCTGACCTCCTCCTGACCTCCTCCTTACCACCTGACCTCCTCCTGACCTCCTCCTGACCTCCACCTGACCTCCTCCTGACCTCCTCCTGACCTCCTCCTGACCTCCTCCTGACCTCCTCCTGACCTCCTCCTGACCTCCACCTGACCACCTGACCTCCTCCTGACCTCCTCCTGACCTCCACCTGACCTCCTCCTGACCTCCTCCTGACCTCCTCCTGACCTCCACCTGACCACCTGACCTCCTCCAGACCTCCTCCTGACCTCCTCCTGACCTCCTCCTGACCTCCTCCTGACCTCCTCCTGACCTCCTCCTGACCACTTGACCTCCTCCTGACCTCCTCCTGACCTCCTCCTGACCTCCTCCTGAACTCCTCCTGACCACCTGACCTCCTCCTGACCTCCTCCTGCCCTCCTCCTAACCACCTGACCACCTGACCTCCTCCTGACCTCCTCCTGACCTCCACCTGACCTCCACCTGACCTCCTCCTGACCTCCTCCTGACCTCCTCCTAACCACCTGACCACCTGACCTCCTCCTGACCTCCTCCTGACCTCCACCTGACCTCCTCCTGACCTCCTCCTGACCTCCTCCTGACCACCTGACCTCCTCCTGACCTCCACCTGACCTCCTCCTGACCTCCACCTGACCTCCTCCTGACCTCCACCTGACCACCTGACCTCCTCCAGACCTCCTCCTGACCACCTGACCTCCTCCTGACCTCCTCCTGACCTCCTCCTGACCACCTGACCTCCTCCTAACATCCTGACCTCCTCCTGACCTCCTCCTGACCACCTGACCTCCTCCTGACCTCCTGACCTCCTCCTGACCTCCACCTGACCTCCTCCTGACCTCCACCTGACCTCCTCCTGACCTCCACCTGACCTCCTCCTGACCTCCTCCTGACCACCTGACCTCCTCCTGACCTCCTCCTGACCTCCACCTGACCTCCTCCTGACCTCCTCCTGACCTCCACCTGACCTCCTCCTGACCTCCTCCTGACCTCCTCCTAACCACCTGACCACCTGACCTCCTCCTGACCTCCTCCTGACCTCCTCCTGACCTCCTCCTTACCACCTGACCTCCTCCTGACCTCCACCTGACCTCCACCTGACCTCCTCCTGACCTCCTCCTGACCTCCTCCTGACCACCTGACCTCCTCCTGACCTCCTCCTAACCACCTGACCACCTGACCTCCTCCTGACCTCCTGACCTCCTCCTGACCTCCTCCTGACCTCCTCCTGACCTCCACCTGACCTCCTCCTGACCTCCACCTGACCACCTGACCTCCACCTGACCTCCTCCTGACCTCCTCCTGACCTCCTCCTGATCTCCTCCTGACCTCCACCTGACCTCCTCCTGATCTCCTCCTGACCTCCTCCTGACTTCCACCTGACCACCTGACCTCCACCTGTCCTCCACCCGACCTCCACCTGACCTCCTCCTGACCTCCTCCTGACCTCCACCTGACCTCCTCCTGACCACCTGCCCTCCACCTGACCTCCTCCTGACCTCCACCTGACCTCCTCCTGACCTCCTCCTGACCACCTGCCCTCCTCCTGACCTCCTCCTGACCACCTGCCCTCCTCCTGACCTCCACCTGACCTCCTCCTGACCTCCTCCTGACCACCTGCCCTCCTCCTGACCTCCACCTGACCCAAGTGCCCAGTCATGAAAAAAGCTGAAAGTTGCGGTCAGAATGTTTGAATGTTGAATTCTAGACGCTTTAGTTTGTTTTTAACACATTTTATAAACAGGCAGAAACACAAACACCTGGAACATCTGCTCCACTTTACACTGATGAACGCTGTAGCTGAACGCTGTAGCTGAACACTGTAGCTGAACGCTGTAGCTGAACACTGTAGCTGAACGCTGTAGCTGAACGCTGTAGTTGAACGGAACGCTGTAGTTGAACGCTGTAGTTGAACACTGTAGTTGAACACTGTAGTTGAACACTGTAGTTGAACACTGTAGTTGAACACTGTAGCTGAACACTGTAGCTGAACGCTGTAGCTGAACGCTGTAGTTGAACGGAACGCTGTAGTTGAACGCTGTAGCTGGACGCTGTAGTTGAACACTGTAGTTGAACACTGTAGTTGAACGCTGTAGCTGAACGCTATAGCTGGACGCTGTAGCTGAACGCTGTAGTTGAACACTGTAGTTGAACACTGTAGTTGAACGCTGTAGTTGAACGCTGTAGCTGAACGCTGTAGCTGAACGCTGTAGCTGAACGCTGTAGTTGAACGCTGTAGTTGAACGCTGTAGTTGAACGCTGTAGCTGAACGCTGTAGCTGAACGCTGTAGCTGAACGCTGTAGTTGAACGGAACGCTGTAGTTGAACGCTGTAGCTGAACGCTGTAGCTGGACGCTGTAGCTGGACGCTGTAGTTGAACGCTGTAGCTGAACACTGTAGCTGAACACTAGTTGAACACTGTAGTTGAACGCTGTAGCTGAACACTGTAGTTGAACACTGTAGTTGAACACTGTAGTTGAACGCTGTAGTTGAACGCTGTAGTTGAACGCTGTACCTGAACACTGTACCTGAACACTGTACCTGAACACTGTAGTTGAACGCTGTAGTTGAACGCTGTACCTGAACACTGTACCTGAACACTGTAGCTGAACACTGTAGTTGAACACTGTAGTTGAACACTGTAGTTGAACGCTGTAGCTGAACACTGTAGTTGAATGCTGTAGTTGAACACTGTAGTTGAATGCTGTAGTTGAACACTGTAGTTGAATGCTGTAGCTGAACACTGTAGTTGAACACTGTAGTTGAACACTGTAGTTGAACGCTGTAGCTGAACACTGTAGTTGAATGCTGTAGTTGAACGCTGTAGCTGAACGCTGTAGTTGAACACTGTACCTGAACACTGTACCTGAACACTGTAGCTGAACACTGTAGTTGAATGCTGTAGCTGAACGCTGTAGTTGAACGCTGTAGCTGAACACTGTAGCTGAACGCTGTAGCTGAACACTGTAGTTGAACACTGTAGTTGAACGCTGTAGTTGAACGCTGTAGTTGAACGCTGTACCTGAACACTGTACCTGAACACTGTACCTGAACACTGTAGTTGAACGCTGTAGTTGAACGCTGTACCTGAACACTGTACCTGAACACTGTAGCTGAACACTGTAGTTGAACACTGTAGTTGAACACTGTAGTTGAACGCTGTAGCTGAACACTGTAGTTGAATGCTGTAGTTGAACACTGTAGTTGAATGCTGTAGTTGAACACTGTAGTTGAATGCTGTAGCTGAACACTGTAGTTGAACACTGTAGTTGAACACTGTAGTTGAACGCTGTAGCTGAACACTGTAGTTGAATGCTGTAGTTGAACGCTGTAGCTGAACGCTGTAGTTGAACACTGTACCTGAACACTGTACCTGAACACTGTAGCTGAACACTGTAGTTGAATGCTGTAGCTGAACGCTGTAGTTGAACGCTGTAGCTGAACACTGTAGCTGAACGCTGTAGCTGAACACTGTAGTTGAACACTGTAGTTGAACGCTGTACCTGAACACTGTACCTGAACACTGTAGCTGAACACTGTACCTGAACACTGTAGCTGAACACTGTAGTTGAATGCTGTAGCTGAACGCTGTAGTTGAACGCTGTAGCTGAACACTGTAGCTGAACGCTGTAGCTGAACACTGTAGTTGTACGCTGTAGTTGAACACTGTAGTTGAACGCTGTACCTGAACACTGTACCTGAACACTGTACCTGAACACTGTAGCTGAACACTGTACCTGAACACTGTAGCTGAACACTGTAGTTGAATGCTGTAGCTGAACGCTGTAGTTGAATGCTGTAGCTGAACGCTGTAGTTGAACGCTGTAGCTGAACACTGTAGCTGAACACTGTAGCTGAACGCTGTAGCTGAACACTGTAGTTGAATGCTGTAGTTGAACACTGTAGTTGAACGCTGTAGTTGAATGCTGTAGCTGAACACTGTAGTTGGACGCTGTAGCTGAACACTGTAGTTGAATGCTGTAGCTGAACGCTGTAGTTGAACGCTGTAGCTGAACACTGTAGTTGAACGCTGTAGTTGAATGCTGTAGCTGAACACTGTAGTTGAACACTGTAGCTCAGGGATCTCAAACTCAATTTACCTAGGGGCCGCATGGGGTAGAATCTGAATGAGGCTGGGCCGCATCAGGATTTCCACAAGAAAAGTGCAAATAAATCATTCCAATGTTCTCAAATATATTTATTTTTAATACAAATGAAATAAATGATAAAATAATAAATCAATCAGTAATAAATAATTTAATAATAATAATGGTCATACAGTAGATACAGACGACTAAAGAAACCGCATATTGACTGGCTGGCTAGTTATTTTTTATTCAGTTTTAAATGTATGTATTAACAGTTTTTTAAACGTTAATTGCCTGAAATGGAACATTGAACATAAACTGTTTTAAACATGGATTCTCTTCCTACTTCCTGCTGCAAGAGACCTGACAGCGCTTCTTCTCACATAGCCGAGCCATATTTGGCTTGAGGAAGGAAGAAGTGGAGACCCTCAGTACAGCTTGAAGATATTATACCAGACACTTATTAATCTAATATACTGTTCAAATGCTGAGGAAAGATAAGAACAAATAAGCACATTTTCTCTATGGCCAAGTTCGTATGAGACTCCCTGTCTTATCTTTGGTACCTGGTTCAGTCCTGGTTCAGTCCTGGTTTAGTCCTGGTTTAGTCCTGGTTTAGTCCTGGTTCAGTCCTGGTTTAGTCCTGGTTCAGTCCTGGTTTAGTCCTGGTTCAGTCCTGGTCTAGTCAATATATGGATTATGGCAGTATCGCCCGGGTCTCACGCGCACATTAAACAACACGTAGCGCGAGTGAGGCCGTGACACTATCTGCACGTGTGGGAACAGGGCCGCCCGCCGCCTCTCCACAGATCTGACAGGCTCTGAATGGAGTCAGAGACGGACGAAAACGCGTTCACGGAAGTAGCGCCCTCCCTCCCGCCGGAGCTGTGCGCCCGCGCGGGGAAAAGCGCGCACAAAGCGGGAGGGAGGAAGAGAGGAGCGAGCGAGCACTCTCTGAAGAAGGGACACACAAATGCACCACTGTCTGCCTCGTGTCTAAGAAATGGATCAATCACTGTCCCTGTCTGATGTCTACCTGCCGCAACCCCAAACACACAAGCACACACAAGCACACAAGCACTAAAAGCTCTAAGCACTGGGACCTCACCCTAGCCCCGCCCACATTTAGAGAAAATACGCACGACCGATGTCCCGCCCTCCAGAGCCATATACCACATCGTGATTGGTTCATTCTGCGTCGCACACAAGAAATGAAATTCATATTAATCTTGCAGACCTCACTTATATTAATCTTTCATATTAAGACGAGGGCCGCAAATTATCGTCCTGGGGGCCGCAGTTGGCCCGCGGGCCGCGTGCCTCAGACCATTGCTGTAGCTGAACACTGTAGTTGAACACTGTAGCTGAACACTGTAGTTGAACGCTGTAGCTGAACGCTGTAGCTGAACGCTGTAGCTGGACGCTGTAGTTGAACGCTGTAGCTGAACGCTGTAGCTGAACGCTGTAGCTGAACGCTGTAGCTGGACGCTGTAGTTGAACGCTGTAGCTGAACGCTGTAGCTGAACGCTGTAGCTGAACGCTGTAGCTGGACGCTGTAGCTGTAGCTGAACGCTGTAGTTGAACGCTGTACCTGAACACTGTAGTTGAACGCTGTACCTGAACACTGTAGTTGAACACTGTAGCTGAACGCTGTACCTGAACACTGTAGTTGAACGCTGTACCTGAACACTGTAGTTGAACGCTGTACCTGAACACTGTAGTTGAACGCTGTAGTTGAACGCTGTAGTTGAACGCTGTAGCTGAACGCTGTAGCTGGACGCTGTAGCTGTAGCTGTAGCTGTAGCTGAACGCTGTAGCTGAACGCTGTAGCTGAACGCTGTAGCTGGACGCTGTAGCTGGACGCTGTAGCTGAACGCTGTAGCTGGACGCTGTAGTTGAACGCTGTACCTGAACACTGTAGTTGAACGCTGTAGCTGAACGCTGTAGCTGAACACTGTAGTTGAACACTGTAGCTGGACGCTGTAGCTGGACGCTGTACCTGAACACTGTAGTTGAACGCTGTAGCTGAACACTGTAGTTGTACGCTGTACCTGAACACTGTAGTTAAACACTGTAGCTGAACGCTGTAGTTGAACGCTGTACCTGAACACTGTAGTTAAACACTGTAGCTGAACGCTGTAGCTGGACGCTGTAGCTGGACGCTGTAGCTGAACGCTGTAGCTGGACGCTGTAGTTGAACGCTGTAGCTGAACGCTGTACCTGAACACTGTAGTTGAACGCTGTAGCTGAACACTGTAGTTGAACACTGTAGCTGAACGCTGTAGCTGAACGCTGTAGATGAACGCTGTAGTTGAACGCTGTAGCTGAACGCTGTAGCTGAACGCTGTAGTTGAACGCTGTAGCTGAACGCTGTAGTTGTACGCTGTAGTTGAACGCTGTAGTTGAACGCTGTACCTGAACACTGTAGTTGAACGCTGTACCTGAACACTGTAGTTAAACACTGTAGCTGAACGCTGTAGCTGGACGCTGTAGCTGAACGCTGTAGTTGTACGCTGTACCTGAACACTGTAGTTGTACGCTGTACCTGAACACTGTAGTTAAACACTGTAGCTGAACGCTGTAGTTGAACGCTGTACCTGAACACTGTAGTTAAACACTGTAGCTGAACGCTGTAGCTGAACGCTGTAGTTGTACGCTGTAGTTGAACGCTGTACCTGAACACTGTAGTTAAACACTGTAGCTGAACGCTGTAGCTGGACGCTGTAGCTGAACGCTGTAGTTGAACGCTGTAGCTGAACGCTGTAGCTGAACGCTGTAGCTGAACGCTGTAGCTGAACGCTGTAGCTGAACGCTGTAGCTGGACGCTGTAGTTGAACGCTGTAGCTGAACGCTGTAGCTGGACGCTGTAGTTGAACGCTGTAGTTGAACGCTGTAGCTGAACGCTGTAGATGAACGCTGTAGATGAACGCTGTAGTTGAACGCTGTAGCTGAACGCTGTAGCTGAACGCTGTAGTTGAACGCTGTAGTTGAACGCTGTAGCTGAACGCTGTAGCTGAACACTGTAGTTGAACGCTGTACCTGAACACTATAGTTGAACGCTGTAGCTGGACGCTGTAGCTGGACGCTGTAGCTGAACGCTGTAGTTGAACGCTGTACCTGAACGCTGTAGTTGAACGCTGTAGCTGAACGCTGTAGTTGAACGCTGTAGTTGAACGCTGTAGTTGAACGCTGTAGCTGAACACTGTAGTTGAACACTGTAGTTGAACGCTGTAGCTGAACGCTGTAGTTGTACGCTGTAGTTGAACGCTGTAGTTGAACGCTGTACCTGAACACTGTAGTTGAACGCTGTACCTGAACACTGTAGTTGAACGCTGTACCTGAACACTGTAGTTAAACACTGTAGCTGAACGCTGTAGCTGGACGCTGTAGCTGAACGCTGTAGTTGTACGCTGTACCTGAACACTGTAGTTGTACGCTGTACCTGAACACTGTAGTTAAACACTGTAGCTGAACGCTGTAGTTGAACGCTGTACCTGAACACTGTAGTTAAACACTGTAGCTGAACGCTGTAGCTGAACGCTGTAGTTGTACGCTGTAGTTGAACGCTGTACCTGAACACTGTAGTTAAACACTGTAGCTGAACGCTGTAGCTGGACGCTGTAGCTGAACGCTGTAGTTGAACGCTGTAGCTGAACGCTGTAGCTGAACGCTGTAGCTGAACACTGTAGCTGGACGCTGTACCTGAACACTGTAGTTGAACACTGTAGTTGGACGCTGTAGCTGGACGCTGTAGCTGGACGCTGTAGCTGGACGCTGTAGCTGGACGCTGTAGCTGAACGCTGTAGCTGAACGCTGTAGCTGGACGCTGTAGCTGAACGCTGTAGCTGGACGCTGTAGTTGGACGCTGTAGCTGAACGCTGTAGCTGGACGCTGACAGCCCTAAACTGTAAATGCTTTGGTATATTTCCATTGTTCCTTGAAGGGATTTTTAAAAATCTATTTGTCGTAAACCTGAATTGAATTAGATGCATATTTGAGTGATAAGAACGAGTGGACCAACATTCCACAGGCCACAATTGACAATCTGATAAACTCTATGCGAAGAAGATGTGTTGCACTGCATGAGGCAAATGGTGGTCACACCAGATACTGACTGGTTCTGAGTCCCCAGACCCCCAATAAAGCAAAACAAATGCACATTTCGGGGTGGCCTTTTATTGTGGGCAGTCTGGGGCGCACCTGTGCACTGGTCATGATGTCGGATCGGCATCTTGATGTGGCGCACCTGTGAGGTGGGGTGGATTGTCTCGGCGGGGCAGAGGTGCTCGCTGTCACACATTTGGACAGATTTGTGAACAATGTTTGAGAGAAATGGTAGTGTTGTGTATCTGGAGTGAATTTTGGATCTTTGGGTCCATCTCAGGAAAAATGGGAGCAAAAACAAAAGTGTTGCGTTTATATTTTTGTTGAGTGTATATAAACCATTCCTCCCACATCCTGGTCATGTAACCCCTCTGCCTTGGGTTACTGGAGTAGTAGCATTCCCACAGAGCCTTGTTCTCGCATCTCGCCCATTTCCGCCTTGTTCCAGTTGGTGTTCTGGTTCCCCAGCACCAGACCTTGTTTGCCCGGGCGACGTCTCAGCCGGCATCTCGTAAGGTTCATTGTCTCTCATCATTGTATGAGGTGGGCTATACCGTGAAGGGTCTTGCTCAAGGATCCACACTGGCTTGCTCATTGCCCCTTGGGGGGGGGGGGTCCAGTGACTTACCAGTTGAGCTATCCAGCCGGACATGGAGGGTTCCATCCCAAATCCAGCACCCTGAGACTGTACACAAGCCGGAAGGAAGGAGGCCGAGGACTAGTGAGTGTGGGAACCACTGTCCAGGATGAAACATCCAAAATCCATAAGTACATCAAGGACAAGGCCCCGACAGATGATGTGCTCAAGGAATGCCTCAGACAGTGGAGTGCAGAGGAAGAGGTGCTGGAGGGACCATCATGGCAGGACAAACCCCTACATGGGGCGTACCACCGAAACATAACTGAAGTGGCTGATATCAAGAAATCCTACCAATGGCTGGAGAGGGTCTGAAGGACAGCACAGAGGCCCTCATCCTGGAGCACAGCAGCAGGCCTTGAGCACCCGAGGCCCAGATCTACCACACCAGACAAGACCCAAGGTGTAGGCTGTGCAAAGAGGCTCCTGAGAGAGTCCAGCACATAACTGCAGGGTGTAAGATGCTGCAGGGAAAGCATACATGGAGCAACACAACCAAGTGGCGGGCATAGTGTACAGAAACATCTGTGCAGAGTAAGGGCTGGAGACCCCAAGGTCAAGGTGGGAAACACCTCCGAAGGTTGCAGAGAATGACCGAGCCAAGATCCTGTGGGACTTCCAGATACAGACTGACAGAATGGTGATGGAACCAACCAGACATAGTGGTGGTGGATAAGCAACAGAACAGAACCTCCTCCTGACCTCCTCCTGACCTCCTCCTGACCTCCACCAGGTCCGGGTCCAGGTCCAGGTCCAGGTCCAGGTCCGGGTTCATGGGAGGGCATCTGTTTGTCCTCCACAGCTGCACATTCCTCTGGCGGCCGCGGTCACAAAAACATCTGCTCACCGGCACAGCGGCAGAGACCGGAATCTGACCACTGCGCCTTTATGGAACTATTCCCGGAGGATTAGACCTGATGCCCTCCCACAGTGACCTCCTTCTCACAAGGAGGTTAGGCACTCAGACACCGGGTCAGTCCTGGTTTAGACCCAGTTTAGTCCCGATTTAGACCCAGTATAGTCCTGGTTTAGTCCCGATTTAGACCCAGTATAGTCCTGGTTTAGACCTGGTTTAGTCCCGATTTAGACCCAGTTTAGTCCTGGTTTAGACCCGGTATAGTCCTGGTTTAGACCTGGTTTAGTCCCGATTTAGACCCAGTTTAGTCCTGGTTTAGACCCGGTATAGTCCTGGTTTAGGACTATACCGGGTCTAAACCAGGACTATACTAGGTCTAAAGACCTGGTTTAGACCTGGTTTAGTCCCGATTTAGACCCAGTTTAGTCCTGATTTTGACCCAGTTTAGTCCTGATTTAGACCCAGTTTAGTCCTGGTTTAGACCCGGTATAGTCCTGGTTTAGACCTGGTTTAGTCCTGGTTTAGACCTGGTTTAGTCCCGATTTAGACCCAGTTTAGTCCTGGTTTAGACCCGGTATAGTCCTGGTTTAGATCTGGTTTAGTCCCGATTTAGACCCAGTTTAGTCCTGGTTTAGACCCGGTATAATCCTGGTTTAGGACTATACCGGGTCTAAACCAGGACTATACTAGGTCTAAAGACCTGGTTTAGACCTGGTTTAGTCCCGATTTAGACCCAGTTTAGTGCTGATTTAGACCCAGTTTAGTCCTGGTTTAGACCCGGTATAGTCCTGGTTTAGACCTGGTTTAGTCCTGGTTTAGACCTGGTTTAGTCCCGATTTAGACCCAGTTTAGTCTTGATTTAGACCCAGTTTAGTCCTGATTTAGACCCAGTTTAGTTCTGGTTTAGACCCGGTATAGTCCTGGTTTAGACCTGGTTTAGTCCCGATTTAGACCCAGTTTAGTCCTGATTTAGACCCAGTTTAGTCCTGATTTAGACCCAGTTTAGTCCTGGTTTAGACCCGGTATAGTCCTGGTTTAGACCTGGTTTAGTCCTGGTTTAGACCTGGTTTTAGACCTGGTTTAGACCTGGTTTAGACCTGGTTTAGTCCCAGTTTAGTCCTGGTTTAGACCTGGTTTAGACCTGGTTTAGTCCTGTTTTAGTCCTGGTTTAGAGCCAGTTTAGTCCTGGTTTAGACCTGGTTTAGTCCTGGTTTAGTCCCGATTTAGACCCAGTATAGTCCTGGTATAGTCCTGGTTTAGACCTGGTTTAGTCCTGGTTTAGACCTGGTTTAGATCTGGTTTAGTCCCAGTTTAGTCCTGGTTTAGACCTGGTTTAGTCCTGGTTTAGTCCTGGTTTAGACTCGGTATAGTCCTGGTTTAGACCCAGTTTAGTCCCAGTTTAGTCCCGGTTTAGTCCTGGTTTAGAACCAGTTTAGTCCCAGTTTAGTCCTGGTTTAGACCCGGTATAGTCCTGGTTTAGACCTGGTTTAGACCTGGTTTAGACCTGGTTTAGACCTGGTTTAGACCTGGTTTAGACCTGGTTTAGTCCCGATTTAGACCCAGTTTAGTCCTGATTTAGACCCAGTTTAGTCCTGATTTAGACCCAGTTTAGTCCTGGTTTAGACCCAGTTTAGTCCTGGTTTAGACCCGGTATAGTCCCGGTTTAGTCCTGGTTTAGACCTGGTTTAGTCCCGATTTAGACCCAGTTTAGTCCTGGTTTAGACCCGGTATAGTCCTGGTTTAGACCTGGTTTAGTCCCGATTTAGACCCAGTTTAGTCCTGGTTTAGACCCGGTATAGTCCCGATTTAGACCCAGTTTAGTGCTGATTTAGACCCAGTTTAGTCCTGATTTAGACCCAGTTTAGTCCTGGTTTAGACCCGGTATAGTCCTGGTTTAGGACTATACCGGGTCTAAACCAGGACTAAACTGGGTCTAAATCGGGACTAAACCAGGTCTAAACCAGGACTATACCGGGTCTAAACCAGGACTAAACTGGGTCTAAACCAGGACTAAACTGGGTCTAAATCAGGACTAAACTGGGTCTAAATCAGCACTAAACTGGGTCTAAATCGGGACTATACCGGGTCTAAACCAGGACTATACTAGGTCTAAAGACCTGGTTTAGACCTGGTTTAGTCCCGATTTAGACCCAGTTTAGTCCTGATTTTGACCCAGTTTAGTCCTGATTTAGACCCAGTTTAGTCCTGGTTTAGACCCGGTATAGTCCTGGTTTAGACCTGGTTTAGTCCTGGTTTAGACCTGGTTTAGTCCCGATTTAGACCCAGTTTAGTCCTGGTTTAGACCCGGTATAGTCCTGGTTTAGATCTGGTTTAGTCCCGATTTAGACCCAGTTTAGTCCTGGTTTAGACCCGGTATAATCCTGGTTTAGGACTATACCGGGTCTAAACCAGGACTATACTAGGTCTAAAGACCTGGTTTAGACCTGGTTTAGTCCCGATTTAGACCCAGTTTAGTGCTGATTTAGACCCAGTTTAGTCCTGGTTTAGACCCGGTATAGTCCTGGTTTAGACCTGGTTTAGTCCTGGTTTAGACCTGGTTTAGTCCCGATTTAGACCCAGTTTAGTCTTGATTTAGACCCAGTTTAGTCCTGATTTAGACCCAGTTTAGTTCTGGTTTAGACCCGGTATAGTCCTGGTTTAGACCTGGTTTAGTCCCGATTTAGACCCAGTTTAGTCCTGATTTAGACCCAGTTTAGTCCTGATTTAGACCCAGTTTAGTCCTGGTTTAGACCCGGTATAGTCCTGGTTTAGACCTGGTTTAGTCCTGGTTTAGACCTGGTTTAGACCTGGTTTAGACCTGGTTTAGACCTGGTTTAGTCCCAGTTTAGTCCTGGTTTAGACCTGGTTTAGACCTGGTTTAGTCCTGTTTTAGTCCTGGTTTAGAGCCAGTTTAGTCCTGGTTTAGACCTGGTTTAGTCCTGGTTTAGTCCCGATTTAGACCCAGTATAGTCCTGGTATAGTCCTGGTTTAGACCTGGTTTAGTCCTGGTTTAGACCTGGTTTAGATCTGGTTTAGTCCCAGTTTAGTCCTGGTTTAGACCTGGTTTAGTCCTGGTTTAGTCCTGGTTTAGACTCGGTATAGTCCTGGTTTAGACCCAGTTTAGTCCCAGTTTAGTCCCGGTTTAGTCCTGGTTTAGAACCAGTTTAGTCCCAGTTTAGTCCTGGTTTAGACCCGGTATAGTCCTGGTTTAGACCTGGTTTAGACCTGGTTTAGACCTGGTTTAGACCTGGTTTAGACCTGGTTTAGACCTGGTTTAGTCCCGATTTAGACCCAGTTTAGTCCTGATTTAGACCCAGTTTAGTCCTGATTTAGACCCAGTTTAGTCCTGGTTTAGACCCAGTTTAGTCCTGGTTTAGACCCGGTATAGTCCCGGTTTAGTCCTGGTTTAGACCTGGTTTATACCTGGTTTAGACCCGGTTTAGTCCCAGTTTAGTCCCGGTTTAGACCTGGTTTAGACCTGGTTTAGTCCTGGTTTAGTCCTGGTTTAGACCTGGTTTAGACCTGGTTTAGACCCGGTTTAGACCTGGTTTAGACCCGGTCTAGTCCTGGTGTAGTCCTGGTGTAGACCTGGTTTAGTCCTGGTTTAGTCCTGGTTTAGACCTGGTTTAGACCTGGTTTAGTCCTGGTTTAGACCTGGTTTAGACCTGGTTTAGTCCCGATTTAGACCCAGTATAGTCCTGGTTTAGACCTGGTTAAGTCCCGATTTAGACCCAGTTTAGTCCTGATTTGGACCCAGTTTAGTCCTGATTTAGACCCGGTTTAGTCCCAGTTTAGTCCTGGTTTAGACCTGGTTTAGACCTGGTTTAGTCCCGATTTAGACCCAGTTTAGTCCTGGTTTAGACCCGGTATAATCCTGGTTTAGGACTATACCGGGTCTAAACCAGGACTATACTAGGTCTAAAGACCTGGTTTAGACCTGGTTTAGTCCCGATTTAGACCCAGTTTAGTCCTGATTTAGACCCAGTTTAGTCCTGATTTAGACCCAGTATAGTCCTGGTTTAGACCTGGTTTAGACCTGGTTTAGTCCTGGTTTAGTCCCGATTTAGACCCAGTATAGTCCTGGTTTAGACCTGGTTTAGACCTGGTTTAGTCCTGGTTTAGACCCAGTTTAGTCCTGGTTTAGACCCGGTATAGTCCTGGTTTAGACCCGGTATAGTCCTGGTTTAGACCTGGTTTAGTCCTGGTTTAGACCCAGTTTAGTCCTGATTTAGACCCAGTTTAGTCCTGGTTTAGACCCGGTATAGTCCTGGTTTAGACCTGGTTTAGTCCTGGTTTAGACCTGGTTTAGTCCCGATTTAGACCCAGTTTAGTCCTGATTTAGACCCAGTTTAGTCCTGATTTAGACCCAGTTTAGTCCTGGTTTAGACCCGGTATAGTCCTGGTTTAGACCTGGTTTAGTCCCGATTTAGACCCAGTTTAGTCCTGATTTAGACCCAGTTTAGTCCTGGTTTAGACCCGGTATAGTCCTGGTTTAGACCTGGTTTAGTCCTGGTTTAGACCTGGTTTAGACCTGGTTTAGACCTGGTTTAGACCTGGTTTAGTCCCAGTTTAGTCCTGGTTTAGACCTGGTTTAGACCTGGTTTAGTCCTGTTTTAGTCCTGGTTTAGAGCCAGTTTAGTCCTGGTTTAGACCTGGTTTAGTCCTGGTTTAGTCCCGATTTAGACCCAGTATAGTCCTGGTTTAGACCTGGTTTAGACCTGGTTTAGTCCCGATTTAGACCCAGTTTAGTCCTGATTTAGACCCAGTTTAGTCATGGTTTAGACCCGGTATAGTCCTGGTTTAGACCTGGTTTAGTCCTGGTTTAGACCTGGTTTAGACCTGGTTTAGTCCCAGTTTAGTCCTGGTTTAGACCTGGTTTAGACCTGGTTTAGTCCTGGTTTAGTCCTGGTTTAGTCCTGGTTTAGACTCGGTATAGTCCTGGTTTAGACCCAGTTTAGTCCCAGTTTAGTCCCGGTTTAGTCCTGGTTTAGAACCAGTTTAGTCCCAGTTTAGTCCTGGTTTAGACCCGGTATAGTCCTGGTTTAGACCTGGTTTAGACCTGGTTTAGACCTGGTTTAGACCTGGTTTAGTCCCGATTTAGACCCAGTTTAGTCCTGATTTAGACCCAGTTTAGTCCCAGTTTAGTCCCGGTTTAGTCCTGGTTTAGAACCAGTTTAGTCCCAGTTTAGTCCTGGTTTAGACCCGGTATAGTCCTGGTTTAGACCTGGTTTAGTCCTGGTTTAGACCTGGTTTAGACCTGGTTTAGTCCCAGTTTAGTCCTGGTTTAGTCCCGATTTAGACCCAGTTTAGTCCTGATTTAGACCCAGTTTAGTCCTGATTTAGACCCAGTTTAGTCCTGGTTTAGACCCGGTATAGTCCTGGTGTAGACCTGGTTTATACCTGGTTTAGACCTGGTTTAGACCTGGTTTAGACCTGGTTTAGTCCCGATTTAGACCCAGTATAGTCCTGGTTTAGACTTGGTTAAGTCCCGATTTAGACCCAGTTTAGTCCTGATTTGGACCCAGTTTAGTCCTGATTTAGACCCGGTTTAGTCCCAGTTTAGTCCTGGTTTAGACCTGGTTTAGACCTGGTTTAGTCCCGATTTAGACCCAGTTTAGTCCTGATTTAGACCCAGTTTAGTCCTGATTTAGACCCAGTTTAGTCCTGGTTTAGACCTGGTTTAGTCCCAGTTTAGTCCTGGTTTAGACCTGGTTTAGACCTGGTTTAGACCTGGTTTTTACCTGGTTTAGACCTGGTTTAGACCTGGTTTAGTCCTGGTTTAGTCCCAGTTTAGTCCCGGTTTAGTCCTGGTTTAGAACCAGTTTAGTCCCAGTTTAGTCCTGGCTTAGACCCGGTCTAGTCCTGGTTTAGACCCGGTTTAGTCCTGGTTTAGACCCAGTTTAGTCCCAGTTTAGTCCTGGTTTTGACCCGGTCTAGTCCTGGTTTAGACCCGGTTTAGTCCTGGTTTAGTCCCAGTTTAGTCCTGGTTTAGACCCGGTATAGTCCTGGTTGAGACCTGGTTTAGACCTGGTTTAGACCCGGTTTAGTCCCAGTTTAGTCCTGGTTTAGACCTGGTTTAAACCTGGTTTAGATCTGGTGTAGACCTGGTTTAGTCCCAGTTTAGTCCTGGTTTAGACCTGGTTTAAACCTGGTTTAGATCTGGTGTAGACCTGGTTTAGTCCCAGTTTAGTCCTGGTTTAGACCTGGTTTAAACCTGGTTTAGACCTGGTTTAGACCCGGTTTAGTCCCAGTTTAGTCCTGGTTTAGACCTGGTTTAAACCTGGTTTAGATCTGGTGTAGACCTGGTTTAGTCCCAGTTTAGTCCCGGTTTAGCCCCGGGATAGTCCTGGTTTAGACCTGGTTTAGTCCCAGTTTAGTCCTGGTGTAGACCTGGTTTAGTGCCAGTTTAGTCCCAGTTTAGTCCTGGTTTAGACCCAGTTTAGTCCCAGTTTAGTCCTGGTTTAGACCTGGTTTAGACCCAGTTTAGTCCCAGTTTAGTCCTGGTTTAGACCCAGTTTAGTCCCAGTTTACTCCTGGTTTAGACCCAGTTTAGTCCCAGTTTAGTCCTGGTTTAGTCTTGGTTTAGACCCGGTTTAGACCCAGTTTAGTCCCAGTTTAGTCCCAGTTTAGTCCTGGTTTAGACCTGGTTTAGACCTGGTTTAGACCTGGTTTAGTCCTGGTTTAGTCCCAGTTTAGTCCCGGTTTAGTCCTGGTTTAGACCCAGTTTAGTCCCGGTTTAGTCCTGGTTTAGACCTGGTTTAGACCTGGTTTAGTCCCGGTTTAGTCCTGGTTTAGACCTGGTTTAGACCTGGTTTAGACCTGGTTTAGACCTGGTTTAGTTCCAGTTTAGTCCCGGATTAGGCCTGGTTTAGACCTGGTTTAGACCTGGTTTAGTCCCAGTTTAGTCCCAGTTTAGTCCCGGTTTAGTCCTGGTTTAGACCCAGTTTAGTCCCAGTTTAGTCCTGGTTTAGACCAGGTATAGTCCTGGTTTAGACCCGGTTTAGACCCGGTTTAGTCCCGGTTTAGTCCTGGTTTAGACCTGGTTTAGACCTGGTTTAGACCTGGTTTAGACCTGGTTTAGACCTGGTTTTGTCCCAGTTTAGACCTGGTTTAGACCTGGTTTAGACCTGGTTTAGTTCCAGTTTAGTCCTGGTTTAGACGTGGTTTAGACCCGGTCTAGTCCTGGTTTAGACCTGGTTTAGACCTGGTTTAGACCTGGTTTAGTCCTAGTGTAGACCTGGTTTAGACCCAGTTTAGTCCCAGTTTAGTCCCGGTTTAGCCCCGGTATAGTCCTGGTTTAGACCTGGTTTAGACCTGGTTCAGACCTGGTTTAGACCTGGTTTAGTCCCAGTTTAGTCCTGGTTTAGACCTGGTTTAGTCCCAGTTTAGTCCTGGTTTAGACCTGGTTTATACCTGGTTTAGACCTGGTTTAGTCCCAGTTTAGTCCCGGTCTAGTCCTGGTTTAGACCCGGTCTAGTCCTGGTGTAGTCCTGGTGTAGACCTGGTTTAGTGCCAGTTTAGTCCCAGTTCAGTCCTGGTTTAGACCTGGTTTAGTCCCAGTTTAGTCCTGGTTTAGACCTGGTTTAGTCCCAGTTTAGTCCTGGTTTAGACCTGGTTTATTCCTGGTTTAGACTTGGTTTATACCTGGTTTAGACCTGGTTTAGTCCCAGTTTAGTCCCGGTCTAGTCCTGGTTTAGACCCGGTCTAGTCCTGGTGTAGTCCTGGTGTAGACCTGGTTTAGTGCCAGTTTAGTCCCAGTTTAGTCCTGGTTTAGACCCAGTTTAGTCCCAGTTTAGTCCTGGTTTAGACCTGGTTTAGATCCAGTTTAGTCCCAGTTTAGTCCTGGTTTAGACCCAGTTTAGTCCTGGTTTAGACCTGGTTTAGACCTGGTTTAGTCCCAGTTTAGTCCCGGTCTAGTCCTGGTTTAGACCCGGTCTAGTCCTGGTGTAGTCCTGGTGTAGACCTGGTTTAGTGCCAGTTTAGTCCCAGTTTAGTCCTGGTTTAGACCCAGTTTAGTCCCAGTTTAGTCCTGGTTTAGTCTTGGTTTAGACCCGGTTTAGACCCAGTTTAGTCCCAGTTTAGTCCCAGTTTAGTCCTGGTTTAGACCTGGTTTAGACCTGGTTTAGACCTGGTTTAGTCCTGGTTTAGTCCCGGTTTAGTCCCGGTTTAGTCCTGGTTTAGACCCAGTTTAGTCCGAGTTTAGTCCTGGTTTAGACCAGGTATAGTCCTGGTTTAGACCTGGTTTAGACCCGGTTTAGTCCCGGTTTAGTCCTGGTTTAGACCTGGTTTAGACCTGGTTTAGACCTGGTTTAGGCCTGGTTTAGACCTGGTTTAGACCTGGTTTAGTCCCAGTTTAGTCCCAGTTTAGTCCCGGTTTAGTCCTGGTTTAGACCCAGTTTAGTCCCAGTTTAGTCCTGGTTTAGACCAGGTATAGTCCTGGTTTAGACCTGGTTTAGACCCGGTTTAGTCCCGGTTTAGTCCTGGTTTAGACCTGGTTTAGACCTGGTTTTGTCCCAGTTTAGACCTGGTTTAGACCCGGTTTAGTCCTGGTTTAGACCTGGTTTAGACCTGGTTTAGACCTGGTTTAGACCTGGTTTAGACCTGGTTTAGTTCCAGTTTAGTCCCGGTTTAGGCCTGGTTTAGACGTGGTTTAGACCCGGTCTAGTCCTGGTTTAGACCTGGTTTAGACCTGGTTTAGTCCTAGTGTAGACCTGGTTTAGACCCAGTTTAGTCCCAGTTTAGTCCCGGTTTAGCCCCGGTATAGTCCTGGTTTAGACCTGGTTTAGACCTGGTTTAGACCTGGTTTAGACCTGGTTTTGTCCCAGTTTAGTCCCGGTTTAGTCCCGGTTTAGGTCTGGTTTAGACCTGGTTTAGACCCGGTTAAGTCCTGGTTTAGACCCGGTTTAGTCACAGTTTAGTCCTGGTTTAGACCTGGTTTAGTCCCAGTTTAGTCCTGGTTTAGACCTGGTTTAGACCTGGTTTAGACCTGGTTTAGTCCTCGTTTAGACCTGGTTTAGACCCGGTTTAGTCCTGGTTTAGACCTGGTTTAGACCTGGTTTAGTCCTGGTTTAAACCTGGTTTAGACCTGGTTTAGACCCGGTTTAGTCCTGGTTTAGACCCGGTTTAGTCACAGTTTAGTTCTGGTTTAGACCTGGTTTAGACCTGGTTTAGTCCTCGTTTAGACCTGGTTTAGTCCTGGTTTAGACCTGGTTTAGTCCTCGTTTAGACCTGGTTTAGACCTGGTTTAGACCCGGTTTAGTCCTGGTTTAGACCCGGTGTAGTCACAGTTAATTCTGGTTTAGACCTGGTTTAGACCCGGTTTAGTCCTGGTTTAGACCTGATTTAGACCCAGTTTAGTCCTGGTTTGGACCCGGTTTCGACCTGGTTTAGTCCCGGTTTAGTCCCGGTTTAGACCCGGGTTAGACCTGGTTTAGACCCGGTATAGTCCTGGTGTAGACCTGGTTTAGTCCTGGTTTAGACCTGGTTTAGACCTGGTTTAGTCCTGGTATAGTCCTGGTTTAGACCTGGTTTAGACCTGGTTTAGACCTGGTTTAGACCTGGTTTTGTCCCAGTTTAGTCCCGGTTTAGTCCCGGTTTAGGTCTGGTTTAGACCTGGTTTAGACCCGGTTAAGTCCTGGTTTAGACCCGGTTTAGTCACAGTTTAGTCCTGGTTTAGACCTGGTTTAGTCCCAGTTTAGTCCTGGTTTAGACCTGGTTTAGACCTGGTTTAGACCTGGTTTAGTCCTCGTTTAGACCTGGTTTAGACCCGGTTTAGTCCTGGTTTAGACCTGGTTTAGACCTGGTTTAGTCCTGGTTTAGACCTGGTTTAGACCTGGTTTAGACCCGGTTTAGTCCTGGTTTAGACCCGGTTTAGTCACAGTTTAGTTCTGGTTTAGACCTGGTTTAGACCTGGTTTAGTCCTCGTTTAGACCTGGTTTAGTCCTGGTTTAGACCTGGTTTAGTCCTCGTTTAGACCTGGTTTAGACCTGGTTTAGACCCGGTTTAGTCCTGGTTTAGACCCGGTTTAGTCACAGTTAATTCTGGTTTAGACCTGGTTTAGACCCGGTTTAGTCCTGGTTTAGACCTGATTTAGACCCAGTTTAGTCCTGGTTTGGACCCGGTTTCGACCTGGTTTAGTCCTGGTTTAGACCCAGTTTAGTCCTGGTTTAGACTTGGTTTAGACCCAGTTTAGTCCCGGTTTAGTCCCGGTTTAGACCCGGGTTAGACCTGGTTTAGACCCGGTATAGTCCTGGTGTAGACCTGGTTTAGTCCTGGTTTAGACCTGGTTTAGACCTGGTTTAGTCCCGATTTAGACCCAGTTTCGTCCTGATTTGGACCCAGTTTAGTCCTGATTTAGACCCGGTTTAGTCCCAGTTTAGTCCTGGTTTAGACCTGGTTTAGACCCGGTTTAGTCCCAGTTTAGTCCTGGTTTAGACCTGGTTTAGTCCTGGTTTAGACCCGGTATAGTCCTGGTTTAGACCTGGTTTAGACCTGGTTTAGACCCGGTTTAGTCCCAGTTTAGTCCTGGTTTAGTCCTGGTTTAGAACCAGTTTAGTCCCAGTTTAGTCCTGGTTTAGACCCGGTATAGTCCTGGTTTAGACCCGGTATAGTCCTGGTTTAGAACCAGTTTAGTCCCAGTTTAGACATGATTTAGACCTGTTTTAGACCTGGTTTAGACCTGGTTTAGACCCAGTTTAGTCCCAGTTTAGTCCTGGTTTAGACCCGGTACAGTCCTGGTTTAGACCTGGTTTAGACCTGGTTTAGATCTGGTTTAGACCCAGTTTAGTCCCAGTTTAGTCCCAGTTTAGTCCTGGTTTAGACCTGGTTCAGTCCTGGTTTAGACCTGGTTTAGACCTGGTTTAATCCCAGTTTAGTCCTGGTTTAGACCTGGTTTAGACCTGGTTTAGACCTGGTTTAATCCCAGTTTAGTCCCGGTTTAGACCCAGTTTAGTCCCAGTTTAGTCCTGGTTTAGACCCGGTATAGTCCTGGTTTAGACTTGGTTTAGACCCAGTTTAGTCCCAGTTTAGTTCTGGTTTAGACCTGGTTTAGACCCGGTTTAGTCCCAGTTTAGTCCTGGTTTAGGCCTGGTTTAGACCTGGTTTAGACCCGGTCTAGTCCTGGTGTAGACCTGGTGTAGACCTGGTTTAGACCCGGTTTAGACCCAGTTTAGTCCCAGTTTAGTCCTGGTTTAGACCTGGTTTAGTCCTGGTTTAGTTCCGATTTAGACCCAGTTTAGTCCTGATTTAGACCCAGTTTAGTCCCAGTTTAGTCCTGGTTTAGTCCTGGTTTAGAACCAGTTTAGTCCCAGTTTAGTCCTGGTTTAGACCCGGTATAGTCCTGGTTTAGACCCGGTATAGTCCTGGTTTAGAACCAGTTTAGTCCCAGTTTAGACATGATTTAGACCTGGTTTAGACCTGTTTTAGACCTGGTTTAGACCTGGTTTAGACCCAGTTTAGTCCCAGTTTAGTCCTGGTTTAGACCTGGTTTATACCTGGTTTAGACCCGGTTTAGTCCCAGTTTAGTCCCGGTCTAGTCCTGGTTTAGACCCGGTCTAGTCCTGGTTTAGTCCCAGTTTAGTCCCAGTTTAGTCCTGGTTTAGACCCGGTACAGTCCTGGTTTAGACATGGTTTAGACCTGGTTTAGATCTGGTTTAGACCCAGTTTAGTCCCAGTTTAGTCCCAGTTTAGTCCTGGTTTAGACCTGGTTCAGTCCTGGTTTAGACCTGGTTTAGACCTGGTTTAATCCCAGTTTAGTCCTGGTTTAGACCTGGTTTAGACCTGGTTTAATACCAGTTTAGTCCCGGTTTAGTCCTGGTTTAGACCCAGTTTAGTCCCAGTTTAGTCCTGGTTTAGACCAGGTATAGTCCTGGTTTAGACCTGGTTTAGACCCGGTTTAGTCCCGGTTTAGTCCTGGTTTAGACCTGGTTTAGACCTGGTTTTGTCCCAGTTTAGACCTGGTTTAGACCCGGTTTAGTCCTGGTTTAGACCTGGTTTAGACCTGGTTTAGACCTGGTTTAGACCTGGTTTAGACCTGGTTTAGTTCCAGTTTAGTCCCGGTTTAGGCCTGGTTTAGACGTGGTTTAGACCCGGTCTAGTCCTGGTTTAGTCCTGGTTTAGACCTGGTTTAGACCTGGTTTAGACCTGGTTTAGACCCAGTTTAGTCCCAGTTTAGTCCCGGTTTAGCCCCGGTATAGTCCTGGTTTAGACCTGGTTTAGACCTGGTTTAGACCTGGTTTAGACCTGGTTTTGTCCCAGTTTAGTCCCGGTTTAGTCCCGGTTTAGGTCTGGTTTAGACCTGGTTTAGACCCGGTTAAGTCCTGGTTTAGACCCGGTTTAGTCACAGTTTAGTCCTGGTTTAGACCTGGTTTAGACCTGGTTTAGACCTGGTTTAGTCCTCGTTTAGACCTGGTTTAGTCCTGGTTTAGACCTGGTTTAGTCCTCGTTTAGACCTGGTTTAGACCTGGTTTAGACCCGGTTTAGTCCTGGTTTAGACCCGGTTTAGTCACAGTTAATTCTGGTTTAGACCTGGTTTAGACCCGGTTTAGTCCTGGTTTAGACCTGATTTAGACCCAGTTTAGTCCTGGTTTGGACCCGGTTTCGACCTGGTTTAGTCCTGGTTTAGACCCAGTTTAGTCCTGGTTTAGACTTGGTTTAGACCCAGTTTAGTCCCGGTTTAGTCCCGGTTTAGACCCGGGTTAGACCTGGTTTAGACCCGGTATAGTCCTGGTGTAGACCTGGTTTAGTCCTGGTTTAGACCTGGTTTAGACCTGGTTTAGTCCCGATTTAGACCCAGTTTCGTCCTGATTTGGACCCAGTTTAGTCCTGATTTAGACCCGGTTTAGTCCCAGTTTAGTCCTGGTTTAGACCTGGTTTAGACCCGGTTTAGTCCCAGTTTAGTCCTGGTTTAGACCTGGTTTAGTCCTGGTTTAGACCCGGTATAGTCCTGGTTTAGACCTGGTTTAGACCTGGTTTAGACCCGGTTTAGTCCCAGTTTAGTCCTGGTTTAGTCCTGGTTTAGAACCAGTTTAGTCCCAGTTTAGTCCTGGTTTAGACCCGGTATAGTCCTGGTTTAGACCCGGTATAGTCCTGGTTTAGAACCAGTTTAGTCCCAGTTTAGACATGATTTAGACCTGGTTTAGACCTGTTTTAGACCTGGTTTAGACCTGGTTTAGACCCAGTTTAGTCCCAGTTTAGTCCTGGTTTAGACCTGGTTTATACCTGGTTTAGACCCGGTTTAGTCCCAGTTTAGTCCCGGTCTAGTCCTGGTTTAGACCCGGTCTAGTCCTGGTTTAGTCCCAGTTTAGTCCCAGTTTAGTCCTGGTTTAGACCCGGTACAGTCCTGGTTTAGACCTGGTTTAGACCTGGTTTAGATCTGGTTTAGACCCAGTTTAGTCCCAGTTTAGTCCCAGTTTAGTCCTGGTTTAGACCTGGTTCAGTCCTGGTTTAGACCTGGTTTAATCCCAGTTTAGTCCTGGTTTAGACCTGGTTTAGACCTGGTTTAGACCTGGTTTAATCCCAGTTTAGTCCCGGTTTAGACCCAGTTTAGTCCCAGTTTAGTCCTGGTTTAGACCCGGTATAGTCCTGGTTTAGACTTGGTTTAGACCCAGTTTAGTCCCAGTTTAGTTCTGGTTTAGACCTGGTTTAGACCCGGTTTAGTCCCAGTTTAGTCCTGGTTTAGGCCTGGTTTAGACCTGGTTTAGACCCGGTCTAGTCCTGGTGTAGACCTGGTGTAGACCTGGTTTAGACCCGGTTTAGACCCAGTTTAGTCCCAGTTTAGTCCTGGTTTAGACCTGGTTTAGTCCTGGTTTAGTTCCGATTTAGACCCAGTTTAGTCCTGATTTAGACCCAGTTTAGTCCCAGTTTAGTCCTGGTTTAGTCCTGGTTTAGAACCAGTTTAGTCCCAGTTTAGTCCTGGTTTAGACCCGGTATAGTCCTGGTTTAGACCCGGTATAGTCCTGGTTTAGAACCAGTTTAGTCCCAGTTTAGACATGATTTAGACCTGGTTTAGACCTGTTTTAGACCTGGTTTAGACCTGGTTTAGACCCAGTTTAGTCCCAGTTTAGTCCTGGTTTAGACCTGGTTTATACCTGGTTTAGACCCGGTTTAGTCCCAGTTTAGTCCCGGTCTAGTCCTGGTTTAGACCCGGTCTAGTCCTGGTTTAGTCCCAGTTTAGTCCCAGTTTAGTCCTGGTTTAGACCCGGTACAGTCCTGGTTTAGACATGGTTTAGACCTGGTTTAGATCTGGTTTAGACCCAGTTTAGTCCCAGTTTAGTCCCAGTTTAGTCCTGGTTTAGACCTGGTTCAGTCCTGGTTTAGACCTGGTTTAGACCTGGTTTAATCCCAGTTTAGTCCTGGTTTAGACCTGGTTTAGACCTGGTTTAGACCTGGTTTAATCCCAGTTTAGTCCCGGTTTAGACCCAGTTTAGTCCCAGTTTAGTCCTGGTTTAGACCCGGTATAGTCCTGGTTTAGACCTGGTTTAGACCCGGTTTAGTCCCAGTTTAGTCCTGGTTTAGACCCGGTTTAGTCCCGGTCTAGTCCTGGTTTAGACCCGGTCTAGTCCTGGTTTAGTCCCAGTTTAGTCCTGGTTTAGACCCGGTACAGTCCTGGTTTAGACCTGGTTTAGACCTGGTTTAGACCCAGTTTAGTCCCAGTTTAGTCCTGGTTTAGTCCTGGTTTAGACCCGGTTTAGACCTGGTTTAGACCCGGTCTAGTCCTGGTGTAGACCTGGTGTAGACCTGGTTTAGACCCGGTTTAGACCCAGTTTAGTCCCAGTTTAGTCCTGGTTTAGACCTGGTTTAGTCCTGGTTTAGTTCCGATTTAGACCCAGTTTAGTCCTGGTTTAGACCCGGTATAGTCCTGGTTTAGAACTGGTTTAGTCCTGGTTTAGACCTGGTTTAGACCCGGTTTAGTCCCAGTTTAGTCCTGGTTTAGACCTGGTTTAGACCTAGTTTAGTCCTGGTTTAGTCCTGGTTTAGTCCTGGTTTAGACCCGGTTTAGTCCCAGTTTAGTCCCGGTTTAGACCTAGTTTAGTCCTGGTTTAGTCCTGGTTTAGTCCTGGTTTAGTCCTGGTTTAGACCCGGTTTAGTCCCAGTTTAGTCCTGGTTTAGTCCTGGTTTAGTCCTGGTTTAGACCCAGTTAAGACCCAGTTTAGTCCCGGTTTAGTCATGGTTTAGTCCTGGTTTAGACCTGGTTTAGTCCTGGTTTCGCCCTGGTTTAGTCCCAGTATAGTCCTGGTTCAGACCCAGTTTAGTCCCGGTTTAGTCCTGGTTTAGTCCTGGTTTAGTCCTGGTTTAGTCCCGGTTTAGGCCCGGTTTAGTCCTGGTTTAGACCTGGTTTAGTCCTGGTTTAGACCTGGTTTAGTCCTGGTTTAGTCCCGGTTTAGACCTGGTTTAGTCCCGGGTTAGTCCCGGTTTAGTCCCGGTTTAGACCCGGTCTAGTCCTGGTTTAGACCCGGTTTAGACCCGGTTTAGTCCTGGTTTAGACCTGGTTTAGTCCTGGTTTAGACCTGGTTTAGACCCGGTTTAGTCCCAGTTTAGTCCTGGTTTAGACCTGGTTTAGACCTGGTTTAGTCCTGGTTTAGTCCCAGTTTAGTCCCAGTTTAGTCCTGGTTTAGACCCAGTTTAGTCCCAGTTTAGTCCTGGTTTAGACCTGGTTTAGACCCAGTTTAGTCCCAGTTTAGTCCTGGTTTAGACCCAGTTTAGTCCTGGTTTAGACCTGGTTTAGACCTGGTTTAGTCCCAGTTTAGTCCCGGTCTAGTCCTGGTTTAGACCCGGTCTAGTCCTGGTGTAGTCCTGGTGTAGACCTGGTTTAGTGCCAGTTTAGTCCCAGTTTAGTCCCAGTTTAGTCCCAGTTTAGTCCCGGTCTAGTCCTGGTTTAGACCCGGTTTAGTCCTGGTTTAGTCCCAGTTTAGTCCTGGTTTAGACCCGGTATAGTCCTGGTTGAGACCTGGTTTAGACCTGGTTTAGACCCGGTTTAGTCCCAGTTTAGTCCTGGTTTAGACCTGGTTTAAACCTGGTTTAGATCTGGTGTAGACCTGGTTTAGTCCCAGTTTAGTCCTGGTTTAGACCTGGTTTAAACCTGGTTTAGATCTGGTGTAGACCTGGTTTAGTCCCAGTTTAGTCCTGGTTTAGACCTGGTTTAAACCTGGTTTAGACCTGGTTTAGACCCGGTTTAGTCCCAGTTTAGTCCTGGTTTAGACCTGGTTTAAACCTGGTTTAGATCTGGTGTAGACCTGGTTTAGTCCCAGTTTAGTCCCGGTTTAGCCCCGGGATAGTCCTGGTTTAGACCTGGTTTATTCCCAGTTTAGTCCTGGTTTAGACCTGGTTTAGACCTGGTTTATTCCTGGTGTAGACCTGGTTTAGTGCCAGTTTAGTCCCAGTTTAGTCCTGGTTTAGACCCAGTTTAGTCCCAGTTTAGTCCTGGTTTAGACCTGGTTTAGACCCAGTTTAGTCCCAGTTTAGTCCTGGTTTAGACCCAGTTTAGTCCTGGTTTAGACCTGGTTTAGACCTGGTTTAGTCCCAGTTTAGTCCCGGTCTAGTCCTGGTTTAGACCCGGTCTAGTCCTGGTGTAGTCCTGGTGTAGACCTGGTTTAGTGCCAGTTTAGTCCCAGTTTAGTCCTGGTTTAGACCCAGTTTAGTCCCAGTTTAGTCCTGGTTTAGTCTTGGTTTAGACCCGGTTTAGACCCAGTTTAGTCCCAGTTTAGTCCCAGTTTAGTCCTGGTTTAGACCTGGTTTAGACCTGGTTTAGACCTGGTTTAGTCCTGGTTTAGTCCCAGTTTAGTCCCGGTTTAGTCCTGGTTTAGACCCAGTTTAGTCCCGGTTTAGTCCTGGTTTAGACCTGGTTTAGACCCGGTTTAGTCCCGGTTTAGTCCTGGTTTAGACCTGGTTTAGACCTGGTTTAGACCTGGTTTAGACCTGGTTTAGTTCCAGTTTAGTCCCGGATTAGGCCTGGTTTAGACCTGGTTTAGACCTGGTTTAGTCCCAGTTTAGTCCCAGTTTAGTCCCGGTTTAGTCCTGGTTTAGACCCAGTTTAGTCCCAGTTTAGTCCTGGTTTAGACCAGGTATAGTCCTGGTTTAGACCTGGTTTAGACCCGGTTTAGTCCCGGTTTAGTCCTGGTTTAGACCTGGTTTAGACCTGGTTTAGACCTGGTTTAGACCTGGTTTAGACCTGGTTTTGTCCCAGTTTAGACCTGGTTTAGACCTGGTTTAGACCTGGTTTAGACCTGGTTTAGTTCCAGTTTAGTCCCGGTTTAGGCCTGGTTTAGACGTGGTTTAGACCCGGTCTAGTCCTGGTTTAGACCTGGTTTAGACCTGGTTTAGACCTGGTTTAGACCTGGTTTAGTCCTAGTGTAGACCTGGTTTAGACCCAGTTTAGTCCCAGTTTAGTCCCGGTTTAGCCCCGGTATAGTCCTGGTTTAGACCTGGTTTAGACCTGGTTTAGACCTGGTTTAGACCTGGTTTAGACCTGGTTTAGTCCCAGTTTAGTCCTGGTTTAGACCTGGTTTAGTCCCAGTTTAGTCCTGGTTTAGACCTGGTTTATTCCTGGTTTAGACTTGGTTTATACCTGGTTTAGACCTGGTTTAGTGCCAGTTTAGTCCCAGTTTAGTCCTGGTTTAGACCCAGTTTAGTCCCAGTTTAGTCCTGGTTTAGACCTGGTTTAGATCCAGTTTAGTCCCAGTTTAGTCCTGGTTTAGACCCAGTTTAGTCCTGGTTTAGACCTGGTTTAGACCTGGTTTAGTCCCAGTTTAGTCCCGGTCTAGTCCTGGTTTAGACCCGGTCTAGTCCTGGTGTAGTCCTGGTGTAGACCTGGTTTAGTGCCAGTTTAGTCCCAGTTTAGTCCTGGTTTAGACCCAGTTTAGTCCCAGTTTAGTCCTGGTTTAGTCCTGGTTTAGACCCGGTACAGTCCTGGTTTAGACCTGGTTTAGACCTGGTTTAGATCTGGTTTAGACCCAGTTTAGTCCCAGTTTAGTCCCAGTTTAGTCCTGGTTTAGACCTGGTTCAGTCCTGGTTTAGACCTGGTTTAGACCTGGTTTAATCCCAGTTTAGTCCTGGTTTAGACCTGGTTTAGACCTGGTTTAGACCTGGTTTAATCCCAGTTTAGTCCCGGTTTAGACCCAGTTTAGTCCCAGTTTAGTCCTGGTTTAGACCCGGTATAGTCCTGGTTTAGACCTGGTTTAGACCCAGTTTAGTCCCAGTTTAGTTCTGGTTTAGACCTGGTTTAGACCCGGTTTAGTCCCAGTTTAGTCCTGGTTTAGTCCTGGTTTAGACCCGGTTTAGACCCAGTTTAGTCCCAGTTTAGTCCTGGTTTAGACCTGGTTTAGTCCTGGTTTAGTTCCGATTTAGACCCAGTTTAGTCCTGATTTAGACCCAGTTTAGTCCCAGTTTAGTCCTGGTTTAGTCCTGGTTTAGAACCAGTTTAGTCCCAGTTTAGTCCTGATTTAGACCCAGTTTAGTCCCAGTTTAGTCCTGGTTTAGTCCTGGTTTAGAACCAGTTTAGTCCCAGTTTAGACATGATTTAGACCTGGTTTAGACCTGTTTTAGACCTGGTTTAGACCTGGTTTAGACCCAGTTTAGTCCCAGTTTAGTCCTGGTTTAGACCTGGTTTATACCTGGTTTAGACCCGGTTTAGTCCCAGTTTAGTCCCGGTCTAGTCCTGGTTTAGACCCGGTCTAGTCCTGGTTTAGTCCCAGTTTAGTCCCAGTTTAGTCCTGGTTTAGACCCGGTACAGTCCTGGTTTAGACCTGGTTTAGACCTGGTTTAGATCTGGTTTAGACCCAGTTTAGTCCCAGTTTAGTCCCAGTTTAGTCCTGGTTTAGACCTGGTTCAGTCCTGGTTTAGACCTGGTTTAGACCTGGTTTAATCCCAGTTTAGTCCTGGTTTAGACCTGGTTTAGACCTGGTTTAGACCTGGTTTAATCCCAGTTTAGTCCCGGTTTAGACCCAGTTTAGTCCCAGTTTAGTCCTGGTTTAGACCCGGTATAGTCCTGGTTTAGACCTGGTTTAGACCCGGTTTAGTCCCAGTTTAGTCCTGGTTTAGACCCGGTTTAGTCCCGGTCTAGTCCTGGTTTAGACCCGGTCTAGTCCTGGTTTAGTCCCAGTTTAGTCCTGGTTTAGACCCGGTACAGTCCTGGTTTAGACCTGGTTTAGACCTGGTTTAGACCCAGTTTAGTCCCAGTTTAGTTCTGGTTTAGACCTGGTTTAGACCCGGTTTAGTCCCAGTTTAGTCCTGGTTTAGGCCTGGTTTAGACCTGGTTTAGACCCGGTCTAGTCCTGGTGTAGACCTGGTGTAGACCTGGTTTAGACTCGGTTTAGACCCAGTTTAGTCCCAGTTTAGTCCTGGTTTAGACCTGGTTTAGTCCTGGTTTAGTTCCGATTTAGACCCAGTTTAGTCCTGATTTAGACCCAGTTTAGTCCTGGTTTAGACCCGGTATAGTCCTGGTTTAGAACTGGTTTAGTCCTGGTTTAGACCTGGTTTAGACCCGGTTTAGTCCCAGTTTAGTCCTGGTTTAGACCTGGTTTAGACCTAGTTTAGTCCTGGTTTAGTCCTGGTTTAGTCCTGGTTTAGACCCGGTTTAGTCCCAGTTTAGTCCCGGTTTAGACCTAGTTTAGTCCTGGTTTAGTCCTGGTTTAGTCCTGGTTTAGTCCTGGTTTAGACCCGGTTTAGTCCCAGTTTAGTCCTGGTTTAGTCCTGGTTTAGTCCTGGTTTAGACCCAGTTAAGACCCAGTTTAGTCCCGGTTTAGTCCTGGTTTAGTCCTGGTTTAGACCTGGTTTAGTCCTGGTTTCGCCCTGGTTTAGTCCCAGTATAGTCCTGGTTCAGACCCAGTTTAGTCCCGGTTTAGTCCTGGTTTAGTCCTGGTTTAGTCCTGGTTTAGTCCCGGTTTAGGCCCGGTTTAGTCCTGGTTTAGACCTGGTTTAGTCCTGGTTTAGACCTGGTTTAGTCCTGGTTTAGTCCCGGTTTAGACCTGGTTTAGTCCCGGGTTAGTCCCGGTTTAGTCCCGGTTTAGACCCGGTCTAGTCCTGGTTTAGACCCGGTTTAGACCCGGTTTAGTCCTGGTTTAGACCTGGTTTAGTCCTGGTTTAGACCTGGTTTAGACCCGGTTTAGTCCCAGTTTAGTCCTGGTTTAGACCTGGTTTAGACCTGGTTTAGTCCTGGTTTAGTCCCAGTTTAGTCCCGGTTTAGTCCTGGTTTAGACCCAGTTTAGTCCCAGTTTAGTCCTGGTTTAGACCAGGTATAGTCCTGGTTTAGACCCAGTTTAGTCCCAGTTTAGACCCGGTTTAGTCCCGGTTTAGTCCTGGTTTAGACCTGGTTTAGACCTGGTTTAGACCTGGTTTAGACCTGGTTTAGACCTGGTTTTGTCCCAGTTTAGACCTGGTTTAGACCTGGTTTAGACCTGGTTTAGTTCCAGTTTAGTCCCGGTTTAGGCCTGGTTTAGACCTGGTTTAGACCTGGTTTTGTCCCAGTTTAGACCTGGTTTAGACCTGGTTTAGACCTGGTTTAGTTCCAGTTTAGTCCCGGTTTAGGCCTGGTTTAGACCTGGTTTAGACCTGGTTTTGTCCCAGTTTAGACCTGGTTTAGACCTGGTTTAGACCTGGTTTAGACCTGGTTTAGTTCCAGTTTAGTCCCGGTTTAGGCCTGGTTTAGACCTGGTTTAGACCTGGTTTTGTCCCAGTTTAGACCTGGTTTAGACCTGGTTTAGACCTGGTTTAGACCTGGTTTAGTTCCAGTTTAGTCCCGGTTTAGGCCTGGTTTAGACGTGGTTTAGACCCGGTCTAGTCAATCAATCAATCAATCAATCAAACATTTATAAGGCGCTTTTCATACAAAATTGTAGCACAAAGCGCCTTACAGTGGTCAAGGATTAGAAGATTGACCTTTATTGATCTCGCACAGGAGAAGTTGTTTCTATATTTGACCCGGAGACCATCCCCATGATTTTGTTTTGTTATTTAGGCTTTGGTCAGGCCCTAAGCTGGTGGATTTTACCCATGGCGCATGTTTAGGTTGGTGGGGGAAACCGGAGTACCCGGAGGAAACCCACCCAAACACGGGGAGAACATGCAGTCTCCACACAGAAAGGCCCGGGCAACCCGAACCTTCTTGCTGTGAAGCATGAGTGCTAGCCACTCAGCCACCATGCCGCCAGGGAAAAAAAAAAAAAACAGGAACAGCAGCAACAACAGCAGCAGCAGCAGCAACAACAGCAGCAACAATGACAGAAACAACAGCAACAACAACAGCAGCAGCAGCAGCAACAATGACAGAAACAACAGCAACAACAACAGCAGCAGCAGCAACAATGACAGAAACAACAGCAACAACAACAGCAGCAGCAGCAACAACAACAGCAGCAGCAACAACAAGAACAACAGCAGCAACAGGAACAGCAGCAGCAACAGCAGCAGCAACAACGGCAATAGCAACAACAGCAACAGGAACAACAGCAGCAGCAACAACAAGAACAACAGCAGCAACAACAGCAGCAGCAACAACAAGAACAACAGCAGCAACAGGAACAACAGCAGCAACAGGAACAACAGCAGCAACAACAGCAGCAACAACAACAGTAACAACAGCAGCAACAACGGCAGCAACAACGGCAGAAACAACAGCAACAACAGCAGCAGCAGCATCAACATCAACAACAACAGTAACAACAGCAGCAACAACGGCAGCAACAACGGCAGAAACAACAGCAACAACAGCAGCAACAACATCAACAGCAACAGCAACAACAACAGCAACAACAACAGAACCACAGCGAGAACAAAACAATAACACCAATAACAGGAACAACAACAACAACAACAAAAGCAACGAAAGCAACAGCTACAACAAAAGCAACAACAAAACAACAACAGGAACAACAGGAACAGCAACAACAGGAACAGCAACAACAGCAGCAGCAACAACAGGAACAGCAACAACAAACAAAAGAACTAATAAAAGACAAGCAAACAGACGACCGAAGTCAGTCAAAGGCCAAGCTAAACAGGTGAGTCTTGAGCCCACTCTTAAAAACATGAACGTTCTCTGCAGCCCTGAGGTCCTCCGGCAGGCAGTTCCATAGACGAGGGCTGTAGTACTGAAAAGACGCCTCTCCGTGAGTGTGTGTCCTGACTTTGGGAATGACCAGGAGCTGCCGGAGGAGCGCAGGGCCCGTGAAGGTTCGTACGGGGAAAGCAGTTCTGAAAGATAGGAAGGCCCAAGACCATTAAGACATTTAAAAAACAGTAAAATAACTTTTAAATCTATCCTGAAACTCACAGGGAGCCAATGCAGAGATTTTAAGACCGGTGTAATGTGATCCCGCCCTCTGGTCCTAGTCAGGACACGTGCTGCTGAATTTTGTAATAATTGCAAACCTGAAATACTCTTTTTGGGAAGACCAGAGAGCAGGGCATTACAGTAGTCTATACGGCTGGTGACAAAAGCATGAATCAGTGTCTCCGTATTGGCCTGAGAGAGAATAGGGCGAACTCTGGCTATGTTTTTAGGTGATAGAAGCCCATTTTTGTGATGTTCTTGATGTGTGGGATAAAAGTCAGCTCAGAGTCAAAAATGACGCCCAGGTTTTTCACTTGAGGAGATGGGTAAAAAGACTGTGCTTGTAGTTTTGATAAATGTTTCTCTCTCTGGGCCTCAGGACCGATGACTAAAACCTCCGTTTTGTCCTGGTTAAGCTGGAGAAAGTTTCTTGCCATCCAGGATTTGATATCTAGAATACAGTTAAAAAGAGCATCCATTGGTCTGGTGTCATCAGGAGACACGGAAATGTAAAGCTGTGTATCATCTGCATAGCTGTGGAAATTGATTCCATGTCTCCTGATGACGCCGCCAAGGGGAAGCATGTACAGGTTGAAAAGCACAGGGCCTAAAATGGAACCCTGGGGGACACCACATGTGATTTTATGGATCTTGGAGGAGCATGTGTCCATACTTACCATAAATGTTCTGTCTGTGAGATAGGACGTGAACCATTTGTGAACAGCACCAGAGAGGCCGAGGTGTTTTAGGCGAGTTAAAAGAATCATGTGGTCTACTGTGTCGAAGGCAGCGCTCAGATCCAGCAGAACCAACACAGTCACCTTTTGAGAGTCACGGTTTATTCTAAAGTCATTTAAAATCTTTGCCAAGGCAGTCTCGGTGCTGTGGTTCACCCTAAAACCAGACTGAAATTTTTCCAAAATGTTGTGATCATCTAGAAAATCATTTAATTGGATAGAGACAAGTTTCTCTAGAATCTTGCTTAAAAATGGCAAGTTAGACACTGGTCGGTAGTTGTTAAAATCATTCAAATCTAAATTGCTCTTCTTCAGCAGGGGCCTCACCACCGCCGCTTTGAAGGCAGCGGGAAAGACCCCCGTCTGAAGAGAGCAATTCATCATGACCAAAAGTTCATCCCTAAAAGATCCATAAAAAGACTTAAAAAATGGAGTGGGGATTGGGTCTACGAGACATGTGGTGGGCCTCACTGAGGAGAAGACCTTGTCCAGCATCCCAGCATTAACCAGGGCAAAACTGTCCAGAGTTTTCTCTGGGCGAGACAAACACTCAGGTGAGTTAAAAACAGAGCTTTGACAGGATAAAATATTGTATCGGATGGTGTTTATCTTTCCCGTGAAGTGGTCAGCAAACTGCTCGCAGAGAGAGTCAGTGAGTGTCAGGTAAAACGCGTTAGAATCGGGGTTTAGAATGTTTTCAATGGTTGAGAAAAGAACTTTTGGATTATTTTTGTGGTTCGTGATTATTGTGGAAAAATAATCCTGGTTTAGACCTGGTTTAGACCTGGTTTAGACCTGGTTTAGACCTGGTTTAGACCTGGTTTAGACCTGGTTTTGTCCCAGTTTAGACCTGGTTTAGACCTGGTTTAGGCCTGGTTTAGACGTGGTTTAGACCCGGTCTAGTCCTGGTTTAGACCTGGTTTAGACCTGGTGTAGACCTGGTTTAGACCCAGTTTAGTCCCAGTTTAGTCCCGGTTTAGTCCTGGTTTAGACCCAGTTTAGTCCGAGTTTAGTCCTGGTTTAGACCAGGTATAGTCCTGGTTTAGACCTGGTTTAGACCCGGTTTAGTCCCGGTTTAGTCCTGGTTTAGACCTGGTTTAGACCTGGTTTATTCCTGGTTTAGACTTGGTTTATACCTGGTTTAGACCTGGATTAGTCCCAGTTTAGTCCCGGTCTAGTCCTGGTTTAGACCCGGTCTAGTCCTGGTGTAGTCCTGGTGTAGACCTGGTTTAGTGCCAGTTTAGTCCCAGTTTAGTCCTGGTTTAGTCTTGGTTTAGACCCGGTTTAGACCCAGTTTAGTCCCAGTTTAGTCCTGGTTTAGTCTTGGTTTAGACCCGGTTTAGACCCAGTTTAGTCCCAGTTTAGTCCCAGTTTAGTCCTGGTTTAGACCTGGTTTAGACCTGGTTTAGACCTGGTTTAGTCCTGGTTTAGTCCCAGTTTAGTCCCGGTTTAGTCCTGGTTTAGACCCAGTTTAGTCCGAGTTTAGTCCTGGTTTAGACCAGGTATAGTCCTGGTTTAGACCTGGTTTAGACCCGGTTTAGTCCCGGTTTAGTCCTGGTTTAGACCTGGTTTAGACCTGGTTTAGACCTGGTTTAGACTTGGTTTAGTTCCAGTTTAGTCCCGGTTTAGGCCTGGTTTAGACCTGGTTTAGACCTGGTTTAGTCCCAGTTTAGTCCCAGTTTAGTCCCGGTTTAGTCCTGGCTTAGACCCAGTTTAGTCCCAGTTTAGTCCTGGTTTAGACCAGGTATAGTCCTGGTTTAGACCAGGTATAGTCCTGGTTTAGACCTGGTTTAGACCCGGTTTAGTCCCGGTTTAGTCCTGGTTTAGACCTGGTTTAGACCTGGTTTAGACCTGGTTTTGTCCCAGTTTAGACCTGGTTTAGACCTGGTTTAGACCTGGTTTAGTTCCAGTTTAGTCCCGGTTTAGGCCTGGTTTAGACGTGGTTTAGACCCGGTCTAGTCCTGGTTTAGACCTGGTTTAGACCTGGTTTAGACCTGGTTTAGACCTGGTTTAGTCCTAGTGTAGACCTGGTTTAGACCCGGTATAGTCCTGGTTTAGACCTGGTTTAGACCTGGTTTAGACCTGGTTTAGACCTGGTTTTGTCCCAGTTTAGTCCCGGTTTAGGTCTGGTTTAGACCTGGTTTAGACCCGGTCTTGTCCTGGTGTAGTCCTGGTGTAGTCCTGGTGTAGTCCTGGTGTAGTCCTGGTTTAGACCTGGTTTAGACCTGGTTTAGACCCGGTTAAGTCCTGGTTTAGACCCGGTTTAGTCACAGTTTAGTCCTGGTTTAGACCTGGTTTAGACCTGGTTTAGTCCTGGTTTAGACCTGGTTTAGACCCGGTTTAGTCCTGGTTTAGACCCGGTTTAGTCCCAGTTTAGACCTGGTTTAGACCTGGTTTAGACCTGGTTTAGTCCTCGTTTAGACCTGGTTTAGACCCGGTTTAGTCCTGGTTTAGACCTGGTTTAGACCTGGTTTAGTCCTGGTTTAGACCTGGTTTAGACCTGGTTTAGACCCGGTTTAGTCCTGGTTTAGACCCGGTTTAGTCACAGTTTAGTTCTGGTTTAGACCTGGTTTAGACCTGGTTTAGTCCTCGTTTAGACCTGGTTTAGTCCTGGTTTAGACCCGGTTTAGTCACAGTTTAGTTCTGGTTTAGACCTGGTTTAGTCCTGGTTTAGACCTGATTTAGTCCCAGTTTAGTCCTGGTTTAGTCCTGGTTTAGACCCAGTTTAGTCCTGGTTTGGACCCGGTTTCGACCTGGTTTAGTCCTGGTTTAGACCCAGTTTAGTCCCGGTTTAGTCTTGGTTTAGTCCTGGTTTAGACCCGGTTTAGACCTGGTTTAGACCCGGTCTAGTCCTGGTGTAGTCCTGGTGTAGACCTGGTTTAGTCCTGGTTTAGACCTGGTTTAGACCTGGTTTAGTCCCGATTTAGACCCAGTATAGTCCTGGTTTAGACCTGGTTAAGTCCCGATTTAGACCCAGTTTAGTCCTGATTTGGACCCAGTTTAGTCCTGATTTAGACCCGGTTTAGTCCCAGTTTAGTCCTGGTTTAGACCTGGTTTAGTCCTGGTTTAGTCCCGATTTAGACCCAGTATAGTCCTGGTTTAGACCCGGTATAGTCCTGGTTTAGACCTGGTTTAGTACTGATTTAGACCCAGTTTAGTCCTGATTTAGACCCAGTTTAGTCCTGGTTTAGACCCGGTATAGTCCTGGTTTAGACCTGGTTTAGTCCTGGTTTAGACCTGGTTTAGACCCGGTTTAGTCCCAGTTTAGTCCTGGTTTAGACCTGGTTTAGTCCTGGTTTAGACCCGGTATAGTCCTGGTTTAGACCCGGTTTAGTCCCGATTTAGACCCAGTTTAGTCATGGTTTAGACCCGGTATAGTCCTGGTTTAGACCTGGTTTAGACCTGGTTTAGACCCGGTTTAGTCCCAGTTTAGTCCTGGTTTAGTCCTGGTTTAGAACCAGTTTAGTCCCAGTTTAGTCCTGGTTTAGACCCGGTATAGTCCTGGTTTAGACCCGGTATAGTCCTGGTTTAGACCCGTTTTAGTCCCGATTTAGACCCAGTTTAGTCCTGATTTAGACCCAGTTTAGTCCTGATTTAGACCCGGTATAGTCCTGGTTTAGACCTGGTTTAGACCTGGTTTAGACCTGGTTTAGTCCTGGTTTAGACCTGGTTTAGACCTGGTTTAGACCTGGTTTAGACCTGGTTTAGTCCTGGTTTAGACCTGGTTTTTACCTGGTTTAGACCTGGTTTAGACCTGGTTTAGTCCTGGTTTAGTCCCAGTTTAGTCCCGGTTTAGTCCTGGTTTAGAACCAGTTTAGTCCCAGTTTAGTCCTGGTTTAGACCCGGTATAGTCCTGGTTTAGACCTGGTTTAGACCCGGTTTAGTCCCAGTTTAGTCCCGGTCTAGTCCTGGTTTAGACCCGGTCTAGTCCTGGTTTAGTCCCAGTTTAGTCCCAGTTTAGTCCTGGTTTAGACCCGGTACAGTCCTGGTTTAGACCTGGTTTAGACCTGGTTTAGATCTGGTTTAGACCCAGTTTAGTCCCAGTTTAGTCCTGGTTTAGACCCGGTATAGTCCTAGTTCAGTCCTGGTTTAGACCTGGTTTAGACCTGGTTTAATCCCAGTTTAGTCCTGGTTTAGACCTGGTTTAGACCTGGTTTAGACCTGGTTTAATCCCAGTTTAGTCCCGGTTTAGACCCAGTTTAGTCCCAGTTTAGTCCTGGTTTAGACCCGGTATAGTCCTGCTTTAGACCTGGTTTAGACCCAGTTTAGTCCCAGTTTAGTCCTGGTTTAGACCTGGTTTAGTCCTGGTTTAGACCTGGTTTAGACCCGGTCTTGTCCTGGTTTAGTCCTGGTTTAGACCTGGTTTAGACCTGGTTTAGTCCTCGTTTAGACCTGGTTTAGACCCGGTTTAGTCCCAGTTTAGTCCTGGTTTAGACCTGGTTTAGACCTGGGTTAGGCCTGGTTTAGACCCGGTTTAGTCCCAGTTTAGTCCCGGTCTAGTCCTGGTTTAGACCCGGTCTAGTCCTGGTTTAGTCCCAGTTTAGTCCCAGTTTAGTCCTGGTTTAGTCCTGGTTTAGACCTGGTTTAGACCTGGTTTAGTCCCAGTTTAGTCCTGGTTTAGACCTGGTTTAGACCTGGTTTAGTCCCAGTTTAGTCCCGGTCTAGTCCTGGTTTAGACCCGGTCTAGTCCTGGTTTAGTCCCAGTTTAGTCCCAGTTTAGTCCTGGTTTAGGCCTGGTTTAGACCTGGTTTAGACCCGGTCTAGTCCTGGTGTAGACCTGGTTTAGTCCCAGTTTAGTCCCAGTTTAGTCCTGGTGTAGTCCTGGTGTAGTCCTGGTGTAGACCTGGTTTAGTCCTGGTTTAGTCCTGGTTTAGTCCTGGTTTAGACCTGGTTTAGACCTGGTTTAGACCTGGTCTTGTCCTGGTTTAGTCCTGGTTTAGACCTGGTTTAGACCTGGTTTAGTCCTCGTTTAGACCTGGTTTAGACGTGGTTTAGACCTGGTTTAGTCCCAGTTTAGTCCTGGTTTAGACCTGGTTTAGTCCTCGTTTAGACCTGATTTAGACCCAGTTTAGTCCCAGTTTAGTCCCGGTTTAGACCTGGTTTAGTCCTGGTTTAGTCCCGGTTTAGACCTGGTTTAGTCCTGGTTTAGACCCGGTTTAGACCCGGTTTAGTCCTGGTTTAGACCCGGTTTAGTCCCGGTTTAGTCCTGGTTTAGTCCCGGTTTAGTCCCGGTTTAGACCCGGTTTAGTCCTGGTTTAGTCCTGGTTTAGACCTGGTTTAGTCCTGGTTTAGACCTGGTTTAGTTCTGGTTTAGTCCTGGTTTAGACCCGGTTTAGTCCTGGTTTAGACCCGGTTTAGTCCCGGTTTAGTCCCGGTTTAGTCCTGGTTTAGACCCGGTTTTGTCCTGGTTTAGTCCTGGTTTAGACCTGGTTTAGTCCTGGTTTAGTCCTGGTTTAGTCCTGGTTTAGACCTGGTTTAGTCCTGGTTTAGTCCTGGTTTAGACCTAGTTTAGTCCTGGTTTAGTCCTGGTTTAGTCCTGGTTTAGTCCTGGTTTAGACCCGGTTTAGTCCCAGTTTAGTCCTGGTTTAGACCTGGTTTAGTCCTGGTTTAGACCTGGTTTAGTCCTGGTTTAGTCCTGTTTTAGACCTGTTTTAGTCCTGGTTTAGTCCTGGTTTAGACCTGGTTTAGTCCTGGTTTAGTCCTGGTTTAGACCTGGTTTAGTCCTGGTTTAGTCCTGGTTTAGACCTAGTATAGTCCTGGTTTAGTCCTGGTTTAGTCCTGGTTTAGACCCGGTTTAGTCCCAGTTTAGTCCCAGTTTAGTCCCGGTTTAGACCTAGTTTAGTCCTGGTTTAGTCCTGGTTTAGTCCTGGTTTAGACCCGGTTTAGTCCCAGTTTAGTCCTGGTTTAGACCTGGTTTAGTCCTGGTTTAGTCCCGGTTTAGTCCTGGTTTAGACCTGGTTTAGTCCTGGTTTAGTCCTGGTTTAGTCCTGGTTTAGACCTGGTTTAGTCCTGGTTTAGACCTGGTTTAGTCCTGGTTTAGTCGTGGTTTAGACCCGGTTTAGTCCTGGTTTAGTCCTGGTTTAGTCCTGGACTCTGTTGTGGGTTGGACTTTACTGCCTCGTGTGGTCACTGTGGGGAGGGCGTGTCTGTGGTCGGCCGTTTTAGACTCCAGAGTCTGTAATCAGCACCAGCTGCAGAACCCGACCAGGACTAAACCGGGACTAAACCAGGACCACACCGGGACTGAACCAGAACCCGACCAGGACTGAACCGGGATTGAACCAGATTCTCATTAGAGTGTTGGAGATGAGTAGAACTTTAAATAATTAAATCTTCAATAGTTTAATAGAGTCAGTTCCAGTGTGAGGCCCTCAGAGGTCCTCAGAGGTCCTCAGGGGCCCCCGGAGGTTCTCAGGTGTCCTCAGGGGTCTTCAGGGCCCTCAGAGGTTCTCAGGTGTCCTCAGGGGTCTTCAGGGCCCTCAGAGGTTCTCAGGTGTCCTCAGGGGTTTCCACGTCTGGACGTAGCTCATGCTCTCGCCGCCCGTTCCAAACAGGAAGTGTTCACAGCGGCTCTTCTGACTCTGGCTCCATTAGAATATTGTGGCTCCTCTCTCTGTTCCTGCTGCTGTGAGCCTCAGTTTGGTCTGAGATCTTCATCTGAGGTGTTCTTCTGAGGTGTTCTTCTGAGGTGTTCTTCTGAGGTGTTCTTCTGAGGTGTTCTTCTGAGGTGTTCTTCTGAGATCTTCTTCTGAGATCTTCTGAGTTGTTCTTCTGAGATGTTCTGAGGTGTTCCTCTGAAAGATGTTTCTTGACGTGGGTGGGGGTGATGTCCCCCCCTCCTTAAAGATGAGGTCTTCAGGCTGAAGGACGAGAGACACGGGGTGGGAGGGGGTCGAGAGGGTGGAGACAGGTGGTGTTGTTGGGCAAGCGGGAGAGGAGGTCTGGAGGTCAGAGGTCAGGATGAGGTCAGGATGAGGTCAGGAGGTGGAGGAGGTCAGGATGAGGTCAGGAGGTGGAGGAGGTCAGGATGAGGTCAGGAGGTGGAGGAGGTCAGAAGGAGGTCAGGAGGTGGTCAGGAGGAGGAGGAGGTCAGGAGGAGGTCAAGAGGTGGAGGAGGTCAGGAGGTGGTGGAGGTCAGGAGGAGGTCAAGAGGTGGAGGAGGTCAGGATGAGGTCAGGGACCATTTGTTGTCGTTCTGGTGCGACTGGACGAGTCTGAGCTCCACAAAAGTAAAAGTTTTGCGTCAGAGTCAGAGCTTCACCTGAGCCAGAACACCTCCTCCTGACCTCCTCTCGCTCCTCACCTCCTCCTGACCTCCTCTCGCTCCTCACCTCCTCCTCACCTCCTCCTGACCTCCTCTCGCTCCTCACCTCCTCCTCACCTCCTCTCGCTCCTCACCTCCTCCCCCCCTCGGAGCCGGGGAGGGAAAAGTGCAGCAGAAGCAAATTCCTGAAGAACGAGAGAATGAAGCAGTGCAGAGTAAACACAGGAGAGAGGGAAGGAGGGAGCAAAGGAGGGAGGGAGCGAAGGAGGGAACAAGTGAAGGAGGGGGAGGAGTAAAGGAAAAGAGGGAGGGAGGGAAGGAGACAGGGAGGGAAGGAGGAAAGGAGCGAAGCAGGGGAGGAAAGGAGAGAGGGAGGGAAGGAGGAAAGGAGCAAAGGAGGGAGGGAGCAAAGGAGGGAAGGAATGAAGGAGGGAAGGAGGAAAGAGGGAGGGAGGGAAGGAGAGAAGGAAGGAGGGAGGGAAGGAGGAAAGGAGCAAAGGAGGGAGGGAGCAAAGGAGGGAAGGAGGAAAGGAAAGAGGGAGGGAGGGAAGGAAGGAGGAAAGGCGAGAGGGAGAGAGAGAGGGAAGGAGGGTGGGAGAGAGGGAGGGAGGAGGGAAGGAGAGAGAAGGAGGGAGGGAAGGAGAGAGGGAAGGAGGGAGGAGGGAAGGAGAGAGAGAAGGAGGGAGGAGGGAAGGAGAGAGGGAGGGAGTGAAGGAGAGAGGGAGGGAGGGAGGGATGAGGAGCTGAGGCCTGAGTAAACACAGGTGTGTGAGGGGCCCTACTGAGGACACACACACTCCTGGAGTCGCCGATCTCGACTGAACTAAAGGTAAAAGATGTTCACTTGATGACATCATGAGGTGGAACAGAGCGTTTGGAGCTTTGGGGATGTTACAGACGAATAATAAAGAGTTCGGGTTCGGGGTAGAAACAGTAAAACATTTTATTGGACATAAAGTTTCATGATCGACTTCAGTTAAAAATCCTGTTTTATTTGTTCCATTTCATGAGTTTTAAAAGTTAAATTTAAAATGATTCAAAAATATTTGTGATCAAAAGTTCAGTCGTCGTCCGGCTCGTCGAAGGCCACTCCCGTCGCCTCACGTTTTCTGAAAATACAAACAAAATCACATCGATACGGCGGCAGATCTGTAGTGTCTGACCCCTGAGCTCTGTGGATCCTTCTGTGACAATCCCCACAGAGTGACCCCTGAGTGACCCCACAGAGTGACCACTGAGTGACCCCAGAGTGACCCCAGAGTGACCCCACAGAGTGACCACTGAGTGACCCCAGAGTGACCCCAGAGTGACCCCACAGAGTGACCCCTGAGTGACCCCACAGAGTGACCCCACTGAGTGACCCCAGAGTGACCCCAGAGTGACCCCACAGAGTGACCCCTGAGTGACCCCAGAGTGAGGACCCACTTTCCTGAGTGACCACTGAGTGACCCCAGTGACCCCACAGAGTGACCCCACAGAGTGACCCCTGAGTGACCCCAGAGTGACCCCACAGAGTGACCCCTGAGTGACCCCAGAGTGACCCCACAGAGTGACCCCACAGAGTGACCCCTGAGTGACCCCAGAGTGACCCCACAGAGTGACCCCTGAGTGACCCCAGAGTGACCCCTGAGTGACCACAGTGACCCCAGAGTGACCCCAGAGTGACCCCAGAGTGACCCCACAGAGTGACCCCCAGAGTGAGGACCCACTCTCCTGAGTGACCCCTGAGTGACCCCTGAGTGACCACAGTGACCCCACAGTGTGACCCCTGAGTGACCACAGAGTGACCACAGTGTGACCCCACAGAGTGACCCCTGAGTGACCCCAGAGTGACCCCACAGAGTGACCCCTGAGTGACCCCAGAGTGACCCCTGAGTGACCACAGTGACCCCAGAGTGACCCCAGAGTGACCCCAGAGTGACCCCAGAGTGACCCCACAGAGTGACCCCCAGAGTGAGGACCCACTCTCCTGAGTGACCCCTGAGTGACCCCTGAGTGACCACAGTGACCCCACAGTGTGACCCCTGAGTGACCACAGAGTGACCACAGTGTGACCACAGAGTGACCCCAGAGTGACCACAGTGTGACCCCAGAGTGACCACAGAGTGACCACAGTGTGACCACAGAGTGACCCCAGAGTGACCCCACAGAGTGACCCCAGAGTGACCACAGAGTGACCACAGAGTGACCCCAGAGTGACCCCAGAGTGAGGACCCACTCTCCTGAGTGACCCCTGAGTGACCCCTGAGTGACCACAGTGACCCCACAGTGTGACCCCTGAGTGACCACAGAGTGACCACAGTGTGACCCCACAGAGTGACCCCTGAGTGACCCCAGAGTGACCCCACAGAGTGACCCCTGAGTGACCCCAGAGTGACCCCTGAGTGACCACAGTGACCCCAGAGTGACCCCAGAGTGACCCCAGAGTGACCCCAGAGTGACCCCACAGAGTGACCCCCAGAGTGAGGACCCACTCTCCTGAGTGACCCCTGAGTGACCCCTGAGTGACCACAGTGACCCCACAGTGTGACCCCTGAGTGACCACAGAGTGACCACAGTGTGACCACAGAGTGACCCCAGAGTGACCACAGTGTGACCCCAGAGTGACCACAGAGTGACCACAGTGTGACCACAGAGTGACCCCAGAGTGACCCCACAGAGTGACCCCAGAGTGACCACAGAGTGACCACAGAGTGACCCCAGAGTGACCCCAGAGTGACCCCTGAGTGACCACAGAGTGACCACAGTGTGACCACAGTGTGACCCCAGAGTGACCCCAGAGTGACCACAGAGTGACCACAGAGTGACCAGAGTGACCACAGAGTGACCCCAGAGTGACCCCACAGAGTGACCCCAGAGTGACCCCTGAGTGACCACAGAGTGACCCCAGAGTGACCCCAGAGTGACCCCACAGAGTGACCCCAGAGTGACCACAGAGTGACCCCTGAGTGACCACAGAGTGACCCCAGAGTGACCCCAGAGTGACCCCAGAGTGACCCCACAGAGTGACCCCAGAGTGACCCCAGAGTGACCCTCACTTTCTGGTTCCTGGGTTGATGAGTGAAGATCCTGGGAGTCGTTTCTTGGCTGTGACCCAGGGGGCGCCGTTCTTCTGCCGAGGCTCAAACTCTGCAGACGCAAACAAATACAAATCAGGAAAAGTAAAAGAAACGGCAGCGACAGCGTCATCGCAGCAGACTCCTCATTCTGACCTGAGAATTTTAAACAGATCTAAACCACGGACTAAACCAGGACTAAACCAGGACTAAACCAGGACTAAACCAGGACTAAACCAGGACTAAACCAGGACTAAACCAGGGACTAAACCAGGACTAAACCAGGGACTAAACCAGGGACTAAACCAGGACTAAACCAGGTCTAAACCAGGACTAAATCAGGACTAAATCAGGACTAAACTAGGTCTAAACCAGGTCTAAACCAGGTCTAAACCAGGACTAAACCAGGTCTAAACCAGGACTAAACCAGGTCTAAATCAGGACTAAATCAGGACTAAACTAGGTCTAAACCAGGTCTAAACCAGGACTAAACCAGGTCTAAATCAGGACTAAACCAGGACTAAACCAGGACTAAACCAGGACTAAACCAGGGACTAAACCAGGACTAAACCAGGTCTAAACCAGGACTAAATCAGGACTAAACCAGGACTAAACCAGGTCTAAACCAGGACTAAATCAGGACTAAACCAGGACTAAACCAGGGACTAAACCAGGACTAAACCAGGTCTAAACCAGGACTAAATCAGGACTAAACCAGGACTAAACCAGGACTAAACCAGGACTAAACCAGGTCTAAATCAGGACTAAATCAGGACTAAATCAGGACTAAACTAGGTCTAAACCAGGTCTAAACCAGGTCTAAACCAGGACTAAACCAGGACTAAACCAGGTCTAAATCAGGACTAAATCAGGACTAAATCAGGACTAAACTAGGTCTAAACCAGGTCTAAACCAGGACTAAACCAGGTCTAAATCAGGACTAAACTAGGTCTATACCAGGTCTAACCCAGGGACTAAACCAGGTCTAACCCAGGGACTAAACCAGGTCTAAACCAGGACTAAACCAGGTCTAAACCAGGTCTAAACCAGGACTAAACCAGGTCTAAACCAGGTCTAAACCAGGACTAAACCAGGTCTAAACCAGGACTAAACCAGGTCTAAATCAGGACTAAAGCAGGACTAAACCAGGACTAAACCAGGACTAAACCAGGACTAAACCAGGGACTAAACCAGGACTAAACCAGGTCTAAACCAGGACTAAATCAGGACTAAACCAGGACTAAACCAGGACTAAACCAGGTCTAAATCAGGACTAAATCAGGACTAAATCAGGACTAAACTAGGTCTAAACCAGGTTTAAACCAGGTCTAAACCAGGTCTAAACCAGGACTAAACCAGGTCTAAATCAGGACTAAACTAGGTCTAAACCAGGTCTAAACCAGGACTAAACCAGGTCTAAACTAGGTCTATACCAGGTCTAACCCAGGGACTAAACCAGGTCTAACCCAGGGACTAAACCAGGTCTAAACCAGGACTAAACCAGGTCTAAACCAGGTCTAAACCAGGACTAAACCAGGTCTAAATCAGGACTAAATCAGGACTAAATCAGGACTAAACTAGGTCTAAACCAGGTCTAAACTAGGACTAAACCAGGTCTAAACCAGGGACTAAACCAGGTCTAAATCAGGACTAAACTAGGTCTATACCAGGTCTAACCCAGGGACTAAACCAGGTCTAAACCAGGACTAAACCAGGTCTAAACCAGGTCTAAACCAGGACTAAACCAGGAATAAACCAGGACTAAATCAGGACTAAACCAGGTCTATACCAGGTCTAAACCAGGGACTAAACCAGGTCTAAACCAGGTCTAAACCAGGACTAAATCAGGACTAAATCAGGACTAAACTAGGTCTATACCAGGTCTAAACCAGGGAGTAAACCAGGTCTAAACCAGGTCTAAACCAGGACTAAATCAGGACTAAATCAGGACTAAACTAGGTCTATACCAGGTCTAAACCAGGGACTAAACCAGGTCTAAACCAGGACTAAAATCAGGTCTAAACCAGGACTAAACTAGGTCTAAACCAGGGACTAAACCAGGTCTAAATCAGGACTAAAGCAGGACTAAACCAGGACTAAACCAGGACTAAACCAGGACTAAACCAGGGACTAAACCAGGACTAAATCAGGACTAAACCAGGACTAAACCAGGACTAAACCAGGTCTAAATCAGGACTAAATCAGGACTAAATCAGGACTAAACTAGGTCTAAACCAGGTTTAAACCAGGTCTAAACCAGGTCTAAACCAGGACTAAACCAGGTCTAAATCAGGACTAAACTAGGTCTAAACCAGGTCTAAACCAGGACTAAACCAGGTCTAAACTAGGTCTATACCAGGTCTAACCCAGGGACTAAACCAGGTCTAACCCAGGGACTAAACCAGGTCTAAACCAGGACTAAACCAGGTCTAAACCAGGTCTAAACCAGGACTAAACCAGGTCTAAATCAGGACTAAATCAGGACTAAATCAGGACTAAACTAGGTCTAAACCAGGTCTAAACTAGGACTAAACCAGGTCTAAACCAGGGACTAAACCAGGTCTAAATCAGGACTAAACTAGGTCTATACCAGGTCTAACCCAGGGACTAAACCAGGTCTAAACCAGGACTAAACCAGGTCTAAACCAGGTCTAAACCAGGACTAAACCAGGAATAAACCAGGACTAAATCAGGACTAAACCAGGTCTATACCAGGTCTAAACCAGGGACTAAACCAGGTCTAAACCAGGTCTAAACCAGGACTAAATCAGGACTAAATCAGGACTAAACTAGGTCTATACCAGGTCTAAACCAGGGAGTAAACCAGGTCTAAACCAGGTCTAAACCAGGACTAAATCAGGACTAAATCAGGACTAAACTAGGTCTATACCAGGTCTAAACCAGGGACTAAACCAGGTCTAAACCAGGACTAAAATCAGGTCTAAACCAGGACTAAACTAGGTCTAAACCAGGGACTAAACCAGAACTAAACCAGAAGTAAACCAGGACTCAACCAGGACTCAACCAGAACTAAATCTGGAGTAAATCAGGACTAAACTAGGTCTATACCAGGTCTAAACCAGGGACTAAACCAGGACTAAACTAGAACTAAATCTGGACTAAATCAGGACTAAACCAGGACTAAATCAGGACTAAACTAGGTCTATACCAGGTCTAAACCAGGGACTAAACCAGGTCTAAACCAGGACTAAACCAGGACTAAATCAGGTCTAAACCAGGGACTAAACCAGGACTAAACCAGAACTAAATCTGGACTAAATCAGGACTAAACCAGGACTAAATCTGGACTAAATCAGGACTAAACCAGGACTAAACCAGGACTAAACCAGGACTAAACCAGGACTAAACCAGGTCTAAACCAGGACTTCAGATGGTCTGACCTGCTCTACATGTTCCTGGGGTTTGGACTTCAACATTTGGTCCCAAATCCAGATCTGAACCTTAAGAACCGACCAATGAGACACCTTCTTTCCCCGAGGCCCCTCCCACTGGCGTGACCTTCACCAGCCTGGCTCCTGATTGGCTGTTTGGTTGCTATGACACCTGTGCTAGTCTCGGTGAGCTTCACTGGACTCTGGGGTTTTACCTGCCGCTCTTTTCTGGTGGCTCCTGTTCGGACTCGGGGTTAAAACGGCTCCTGAAACAGACAAAGTTTAGACCTCAAGGAGACCAGGCGGGGCATCTGAGTCCCCCGGTCTGAGTCCCCCAGTCCCCGTCTGAATCCCCCCATCTGAGTCCCCCCATCTTAGTCCCCGGTCGGAGTCCCCCGCCTGAGTCTTTACCATCGGCGCTGTGGGAGAGGCTGTCGGCCATCTTGAACAGGAGCTGCTTCACTTCCTGTTTGGCGGCGGCGGCGTCCATCTTGGTAAGGTCCAGGAGGGCGGGGTTTGAACCGGAGACCGACCGGAACCGGGCGAGTTCATCCTTCACCTCAAAGTACACATCTTTAGAGCTGGAAAGAGACCAAGAACTGAACCAGGACTGAACCAGGTCTAAACCAGGTCTAAAACCAGGACTAAACCAGGTCTAAACCAGGTCTAAAACCAGGTCTAAACCAGGACTAAACCAAGACTAAACCAGGTCTAAACCAGGTCTAAAACCAGGTCTAAAACCAGGTCTAAACCAGGTCTAAAACCAGGACTAAACCAGGTCTAAACCAGGTCTAAAACCAGGTCTAAAACCAGGTCTAAAACCAGGACTAAAACCAGGACTAAACCAGGTCTAAAACCAGGTCTAAACCAGGTCTAAACCAGGACTAAACCAGGACTAAACCAGGACTAAACCAGGTCTAAACCAGGTCTAAAACCAGGTCTAAACCAGGACTAAACCAGGACTAAACCAGGTCTAAACCAGGTCTAAAAACCAGGACTAAACCAGGTCTAAACCAGGTCTAAAACCAGGACTAAACCAGGTCTAAAACCAGGTCTAAACCAGGACTAAACCAGGACTAAACCAGGTCTAAAACCAGGACTAAACCAGGACTAAACCAGGTCTAAACCAGGTCTAAAACCAGGACTAAACCAGGTCTAAAACCAGGTCTAAACCAGGACTAAACCAGGTCTAAAACCAGGTCTAAACCAGGTCTAAACCAGGACTAAACCAGGTCTAAACCAGGTCTAAACCAGGTCTAAACCAGGACTAAACCAGGACTAAACCAGGACTAAACCAGGTCTAAACCAGGTCTAAACCAGGTCTAAACCAGGACTAAACCAGGACTAAACCAGGTCTAAACCAGGTCTAAACCAGGTCTAAACCAGGTCTAAAACCAGGTCTAAAACCAGGTCTAAACCAGGACTAAACCAGGACTAAACCAGGACTAAACCAGGACTAAACCAGGTCTAAACCAGGTCTAAAACCAGGTCTAAATCAGGACTAAATCAGGACTAAACCAGGACTAAACCAGGTCTAAACCAGGTCTAAACCAGGTCTAAAACCAGGTCTAAACCAGGACTAAACCAGGTCTAAAACCAGGACTAAACCAGGTCTAAACCAGGACTAAACCAGGTCTAAACCAGGTCTAAACCAGGTCTAAACCCAGGTCTAAACCAGGTCTAAACCCAGGTCTAAACCAGGACTAAACCAGGACTAAACCAGGTCTAAACCAGGTCTAAACCAGGACTAAACCAGGTCTAAAACCAGGTCTAAAACCAGGTCTAAAACCAGGACTAAACCAGGTCTAAAACCAGGTCTAAACCAGGACTAAACCAGGTCTAAAACCAGGTCTAAACCAGGACTAAACCAGGTCTAAAACCAGGTCTAAACCAGGACTAAACCAGGTCTAAACCAGGTCTAAACCAGGTCTAAACCAGGACTAAACCAGGTCTAAACCAGGTCTAAACCAGGTCTAAAACCAGGACTAAACCAGGTCTAAAACCAGGTCTAAAACCAGGTCTAAACCAGGACTAAACCAGGACTAAACCAGGTCTAAACCAGGTCTAAACCAGGTCTAAACCAGGTCTAAAACCAGGACTAAACCAGGTCTAAAACCAGGTCTAAACCAGGACTAAACCAGGACTAAACCAGGACTAAACCAGGTCTAAAACCAGGTCTAAACCAGGACTAAACCAGGTCTTAAACCAGGTCTAAAACCAGGTCTAAACCAGGACTAAACCAGGTCTAAAACCAGGTCTAAAACCAGGACTAAACCAGGACTAAACCAGGTCTAAAACCAGGTCTAAACCAGGACTAAACCAGGTCTAAACCAGGTCTAAACCAGGACTAAACCAGGACTAAACCAGGTCTAAACCAGGTCTAAACCAGGTCTAAAACCAGGACTAAACCAGGTCTAAAACCAGGTCTAAAACCAGGTCTAAACCAGGACTAAACCAGGACTAAACCAGGTCTAAACCAGGTCTAAACCAGGTCTAAACCAGGTCTAAAACCAGGACTAAACCAGGTCTAAAACCAGGTCTAAACCAGGACTAAACCAGGACTAAACCAGGACTAAACCAGGTCTAAAACCAGGTCTAAACCAGGACTAAACCAGGTCTTAAACCAGGTCTAAAACCAGGTCTAAACCAGGACTAAACCAGGTCTAAAACCAGGTCTAAAACCAGGACTAAACCAGGCCTAAACCAGGTCTAAACCAGGTCTAAACCAGGACTAAACCAGGTCTAAAACCAGGTCTAAACCAGGACTAAACCAGGTCTAAACCAGGTCTAAACCAGGTCTAAACCAGGTCTAAAACCAGGTCTAAACCAGGTCTAAACCAGGTCTAAAACCAGGTCTAAACCAGGTCTAAACCAGGTCTAAACCAGGTCTAAACCAGGTCTAAACCAGGACTAAACCAGGTCTAAACCAGGTCTAAACCAGGACTAAACCAGGTCTAAACCAGGTCTAAAACCAGGTCTAAACCAGGACTAAACCAGGTCTAAACCAGGTCTAAACCAGGTCTAAACCAGGACTAAACCAGGTCTAAAACCAGGTCTAAAACCAGGACTAAACCAGGTCTAAAACCAGGTCTAAACCAGGACTAAACCAGGTCTAAACCAGGTCTAAACCAGGACTAAACCAGGACTAAAACCAGGTCTAAACCAGGTCTAAACCAGGACTAAACCAGGACTAAACCAGGTCTAAAACCAGGTCTAAACCAGGACTAAACCAGGTCTAAACCAGGTCTAAACCAGGTCTAAACCAGGTCTAAAACCAGGTCTAAACCAGGTCTAAACCAGGACTAAACCAGGACTAAACCAGGACTAAAACAGGTCTAAAACAGGTCTAAACCAGGTCTAAAACCAGGACTAAACCAGGTCTAAAACCAGGACTAAACCAGGTCTAAAACCAGGTCTAAACCAGGACTAAACCAGGACTAAACCAGGTCTAAACCAGGTCTAAACCAGGTCTAAACCAGGTCTAAAACCAGGACTAAACCAGGTCTAAAACCAGGTCTAAACCAGGACTAAACCAGGACTAAACCAGGACTAAACCAGGTCTAAAACCAGGTCTAAACCAGGACTAAACCAGGTCTAAAACCAGGTCTAAAACCAGGTCTAAACCAGGACTAAACCAGGTCTAAAACCAGGTCTAAAACCAGGACTAAACCAGGCCTAAACCAGGTCTAAACCAGGTCTAAACCAGGACTAAACCAGGTCTAAACCAGGTCTAAAACCAGGTCTAAACCAGGACTAAACCAGGTCTAAACCAGGTCTAAACCAGGTCTAAACCAGGTCTAAACCAGGTCTAAAACCAGGTCTAAAACCAGGTCTAAAACCAGGTCTAAAACCAGGTCCAAACCAGGTCTAAAACCAGGTCTAAACCAGGTCTAAACCAGGTCTAAAACCAGGTCTAAACCAGGTCTAAACCAGGTCTAAACCAGGTCTAAACCAGGTCTAAACCAGGTCTAAACCAGGTCTAAAACCAGGTCTAAACCAGGTCTAAACCAGGTCTAAAACCAGGTCTAAACCAGGTCTAAACCAGGTCTAAACCAGGACTAAACCAGGTCTAAACCAGGACTAAACCAGGTCTAAACCAGGACTAAAACAGGTCTAAAACAGGTCTAAACCAGGTGTAAAACCAGGACTAAACCAAGTGTAAAACCAGGACTAAACCAGGTCTAAAACCAGGTCTAAACCAGGACTAAACCAGGACTAAACCAGGTCTAAACCAGGTCTAAACCCAGGACTAAACCAGGTCTAAAACCAGGTCTAAACCAGGACTAAACCAGGACTAAACCAGGTCTAAAACCAGGTCTAAAACCAGGTCTAAACCAGGACTAAACCAGGTCTACAACCAGGTCTAAAACCAGGTCTAAACCAGGTCTAAAACCAGGTCTAAAACCAGGTCTAAACCAGGACTAAACCAGGTCTAAACCAGGACTAAACCAGGTCTAAACCAGGTCTAAAACCAGGACTAAACCAGGTCTAAAACCAGGTCTAAACCAGGACTAAACCAGGACTAAACCAGGTCTAAAACCAGGTCTAAACCAGGACTAAACCAGGTCTAAAACCAGGTCTAAACCAGGACTAAACCAGGTCTAAACCAGGTCTAAACCAGGACTAAACCAGGTCTAAACCAGGTCTAAACCCAGGTCTAAACCAGGTCTAAACCAGGACTAAACCAGGACTAAACCAGGACTAAACCAGGTCTAAACCAGGACTAAACCAGGTCTAAACCAGGTCTAAACCAGGTCTAAAACCAGGACTAAACCAGGTCTAAACCCAGGTCTAAACCAGGACTAAACCAGGACTAAACCAGGACTAAACCAGGTCTAAACCAGGACTAAACCAGGTCTAAACCAGGTCTAAACCAGGTCTAAAACCAGGACTAAACCAGGTCTAAAACCAGGACTAAACCAGGTCTAAAACCAGGTCTAAACCAGGACTAAACCAGGTCTAAAACCAGGACTAAACCAGGTCTAAACCAGATCTAAACCAGGTCTAAACCAGGTCTAAACCAGGTCTAAACCAGGTCTAAACCAGATCTAAACCAGGACTAAACCAGGACTAAACCAGGTCTAAATCAGGACTAAAACCAGGTCTAAACCAGGACTAAACCAGGACTAAACCAGGTCTAAACCAGGACTAAACCAGGTCTAAACCAGGTCTAAAACCAGGTCTAAACCAGGTCTAAACCAGGACTAAACCAGGTCTAAACCAGGACTAAACCAGGTCTAAACCAGGTCTAAACCAGGTCTAAAACCAGGTCTAAACCAGGTCTAAACCAGGTCTAAACCAGGTCTAAACCAGGTCTAAACCAGGTCTAAACCAGGACTAAACCAGGTCTAAACCAGGGGGGTATTCCACAAACGTCACTAAACATAGCGGGGCCTAAGTGGTTCGTCCTCGTCTGAAGAAGCGTCGCCTTAGACTAAAGCCTGAAGTCATTCCTCTAACACATTTCAGCTGCGCCTCAGCGGCGCTAAGTTCAGCCGCGCCGATCCTGTCCTGGTCTAGACGCGTGCACGGGGAACGTAAGAAGTCCAGAACAAGCGACTGTCGAAAACGCCATCATGTCGAAGATTCGGGCCGATTATTTCAGCGCATCAGAACAGAAGTTGCTTTTGGAACTCTACAACACATTTGCAATAACCAAGGCCAGAGACATGGCGTGGCAGAAGATCGCCGAGTGCTTAAATACGTAAGATAAGTCCTATAACAGTGCTGAATGTTGAGTTTTTTAAGTATGTTTTTACCATCGGTGTCAAGACAAGTCCGTGGGGGAGAGGATAGGTTACGGTTTGGCATGTGGGAGACGTGAGTTCGATTCTCAGGGAGAACAGTTGATGTTATAAATATTATATATTTGTAGAGCAGTCTTGTCAGTTGTAATTTATTTTTACTGTGTAAAAGTATTTGCTCCAACTAATACGTTAAATTGTGTTATCTTGTCTTTGAGCAGGAATAATGTGAAGAGGACTGTTTTACAGGTAAAGACAAAGCATAAGTAGGCTAATATTAATATTATTATTCAGTGAAATTAGTAATACTGTTGAAATGGTACCTTAATGCAGTCATGTCTCACACATTGAGAGTGTGACACACGCAATTCGACACACATGGCATTTCTCACGCTGATTTTTATTTTTTTTTAATAAAAAAAAAAAAAAAAAAATTGTGCCCAGAAAATCGGTCTGTGTGGCTCAGTTTATGCAGGCACCGCGAGTTTTCAGCGAAAAAAAAACTGCCCCCCCTCGGAAAAAAATCAGCCAATCAGAAAATAGATTGTTCTGTTGTTGGGCAGACTGTAGAGTGTAGTTTCAGCTGCTAAGCACACGGTGAAGATAAAACAAACTGAGAACCATCAGGTAATAACTTCATTTATAGAACTCTCATTAGTTGCCCCTCAACTCAGCGAGGACTAATGTTAGCGAGAGTATGGAACCGAACTCTCACTAAAACTAGCGCGAACTGTCGAATAAAGCCGGGCTTTGCGCTTAGTCGCGCTCGTGGAATACCCCTCTGGACTAAACCGGGACTAAACCAGGTCTGAACCAGGTCTACAACAGGTCTACAGTGGATTTAATTCAGGTTAAACACAGATGTGTAGAAATGTGACAAACCTGAGTTTTTTACAGAATTCGTCTGGAGATTTCAGGGACAGATTCTGAGTCTAAAACAAAAGAAAAAAATATTTTTTACAAATCTCAAAATGTGACGATAAAAAGTTTTATAAAGGGAATCAGAACAAAACTCACAAACGTCTCCAGAGGCTCGTCTACGAACTCTGCGCTCCAGACGTCTGCAGCATCAGTCACACTACAGCAACAACACAACAGTCACACTACAGCAACAACACAACAGTCACACTACAACAACAACACAACAGTCACACTACAACAACAACACAACAGTCACACTACAGCAACAACACAACAGTCACACTACAGCAACAACACAACAGTCACACTACAACACAACAGTCACACTACAACAACAACACAACAGTCACACTACAACAACAACACAACAGTCACTACAGCAACAACACAACAGTCACACTACAGCAACAACACAACAGTCACACTACAGCAACAACACAACAGTCACACTACAACAACAACACAATAGTCACACTACAGCAACAACACAACAGTCACACTACAGCAACAACACAACAGTCACACTACAGCAACAACACAACAGTCACACTACAACAACAACACAACAGTCACACTACAGCAACAACACAACAGTCACACTACAGCAACAACACAACAGTCACACTACAGCAACAACACAACAGTCACACTACAACAACAACACAACAGTCACACTACAGCAACAACACAACAGTCACACTACAACAACAACAACAGTCACACTACAGCAACAACACAAGTCACACTACAGCAACAACACAACAGTCACACTACAGCAACAACACAAGTCACACTACAACAACAACACAACAGTCACACTACAGCAACAACACAACAGTCACACTACAGCAACAACACAACAGTCACACTACAGCAACAACACAACAGTCACACTACAACAACACAACAGTCACACTACAACACAACAGTCACACTACTACAACAACACAACAGTCACACTACAGCAACAACACAACAGTCACACTACAGCAACAACACATCAGTCACACCACAACAACAACACAACAGTCACACTACAGCAACAACACAACAGTCACACTACAACAACAACACAACAGTCACACTACAGCAACAACACAACAGTCACACTACAACAACAACACAACAGTCACACTACAGCAACAACACAAGTCACACTACAACAACAACACAACAGTCACACTACAACAACAACACAACAGTCACACTACAGCAACAACACAACAGTCACACTACAGCAACAACACAACAGTCACACTACAGCAACAACACAACAGTCACACTACAACACAACAGTCACACTACAGCAACAACACAACAGTCACACTACAACAACAACACAACAGTCACACTACAGCAACAACACAACAGTCACACTACAACACAACAGTCACACTACTACAACAACACAACAGTCACACTACAGCAACAACACAACAGTCACACTACAGCAACAACACAACAGTCACACTACAACAACAACACAACAGTCACACTACAGCAACAACACAAGTCACACTACAGCAACAACACAACAGTCACACTACAGCAACAACACAAGTCACACTACAACAACAACACAACAGTCACACTACAGCAACAACACAACAGTCACACTACAGCAACAACACAACAGTCACACAACAACAACAGTCACACTACAACACAACAGTCACACTACTACAACAACACAACAGTCACACTACAGCAACAACACAACAGTCACACTACAGCAACAACACAACAGTCACACTACAACAACAACAACACATCAGTCACACCACAACAACAACACAACAGTCACACTACAGCAACAACACAAAAGTCACACTACAGCAACAACACAACAGTCACACTACAACAACAACACAACAGTCACACTACAGCAACAACACAACAGTCACACTACAACAACAACACAACAGTCACACTACAGCAACAACACAAGTCACACTACAACAACAACACAACAGTCACACTACAGCAACAACACAACAGTCACACTACAGCAACAACACAACAGTCACACTACAGCAACAACACAACAGTCACACTACAGCAACAACACAACAGTCACACTACAACACAACAGTCACACTACAGCAACAACACAACAGTCACACTACAACAACAACACAACAGTCACACTACAGCAACAACACAACAGTCACACTACAACACAACAGTCACACTACTACAACAACACAACAGTCACACTACAGCAACAACACAACAGTCACACTACAGCAACAACACAACAGTCACACTACAGCAACAACACAACAGTCACACTACAGCAACAACACAACAGTCACACTACAACAACAACACAACAGTCACACTACAGCAACAACACAAGTCACACTACAACAACAACACAACAGTCACACTACAGCAACAACACAACAGTCACACTACAGCAACAACACAACAGTCACACTACAACACAACAGTCACACTACTACAACAACACAACAGTCACACTACAGCAACAACACAACAGTCACACTACAGCAACAACACAACAGTCACACTACAGCAACAACACAACAGTCACACTACAGCAACAACACAACAGTCACACTACAACAACAAAACAGTCACACTACAGCAACAACACAACAGTCACACTACAGCAACAACACAACAGTCACACTACAACAACAAAACAGTCACACTACAGCAACAACACAACAGTCACACTACAGCAACAACACAACAGTCACACTACTACAACACAACAGTCACACTACAGCAACAACACAACAGTCACACTACAACAACAACACAACAGTCACACTACAACAACACAACAGTCACACTACAGCAACAACACAACAGTCACACTACAACAACAACACAACAGTCACACTACAGCAACAACACAACAGTCACACTACAGCAAGAACACAACAGTCACACTACAAGAACAACACCACAGTCACACTACAGCAACAACACAACAGTCACACTACAACAACAACACAACAGTCACACTACAACACTACAACAACAACAACAACACAACAGTCACACTACAACAACAACACAACAGTCACACTACAAGAACAACACACTACAACAAGAACAACACAACAGTCACACTACAAGAACAACACAACAGTCACACTACAGCAACAACACAACAGTCACACTACAACAACAACACAACAGTCACACTACAGCAACAACACAACAGTCACACTACAGCAAGAACACAACAGTCACACTACAAGAACAACACAACAGTCACACTACAGCAACAACACAACAGTCACACTACAACAACAACACAACAGTCACACTACAACAACAACACAACAGTCACACTACAGCAACAACACAACAGACACTCTACAGCAACAACACAACAGTCACACTACAGCAACAACACAACAGTCACACTACAGCAACAACACAACAGTCACACTACAACAACAACACAACAGTCACACTACAGCAAAACAACAGTCACACTACAGCAACAACACAACAGTCACACTAGAACAACAGCACAACAGTCACACTACAGCAACAACACAACAGACACACTACAGCAACAACACAACAGTCACACTACAGTAACAACACAACAGTCACACTACAACAAAACAACAGTCACACTACAACAACAACACAACAGTCACACTACAACAAAACAACAGTCACACTACAGCAACAACACAACAGTCACACTACAGCAACAACACAACAGTCACACTACAACAACAACAACACAGCAGTCACACTACAACAACACAGCAGTCACACTACAACACCACAACAGTCACACTACAGCAACAACACACTACAACAAAACAACAGTCACACTACAGCAACAACACAACAGTCACACTACAGCAACAACACAACAGTCACACTACAGCAACACAACAGTCACACTACAGCAACAACACAACAGTCACACTACAGCAACAACACAACACTCACACTACAACAACAACACAACAGTCACACTACAACAACACAACAATCACACTAAAACAACAACAATCACACTACAACAACACGACAATCACACTACAACAACACGACAGTCACGCTACAACAACACAACAGTCACACAACAACAACAACACAACAGTCACACTACAACAACAACACAACAGTCACACTATAACAACAACAACAGTCACACTACAGCAACACAACAGTCACACTACAATAACAACAACACAACAGTCACACTACAACAACACAACAGTCACACTACAACAACAACAACACAACAGTCACACTACAACAACACAGCAGTCACACTACAACAACACAACAGTCACACTACAGCAACAACACAACAGTCACACTACAGCAACAACACAACAGTCACACTACAAAACAACAGTCACACTACAGCAACAACACAACAGTCACACTACAGCAACACAACAGTCACACTACAGCAACAACACAACAGTCACACTACAGCAACAACACAACAGTCACACTACAGCAACAACACAACACTCACACTACAACAACAACACAACAGTCACACTACAACAACACAACAATCACACTAAAACAATAACAATCACACTACAACAACACGACAATCACACTACAACAACACGACAGTCACACTACAACAACACGACAGTCACACTACAACAACACGACAGTCACACTACAACTAAACACAACATAACACAACAGTCACACTACAACAACACAACAGTCACACTACAGCAACAACACAACAGTCACACTACAACAACACAACAGTCACACTACAACAACACAACAATGCCACTACAACAACACAACAATCACACTACAACAACACAACAGTCACACTACAACTAAACACAACATAACACAACAGTCACACTACAACAACACAACAGTCACACTACAGCAACAACACAACAGTCACACTACAACAACAACACAACAGTCACACTACAACAACACAACTCAACAGTCACATTACAACAACACCACAACTCAACAGTCACATTACAACAACACAACACAACACTCACTCTACAACAACACAACAGTCACACTACAACAACACAACTCAACAGTCACATTACAACAATACAACAGTCACACTACAGCAACAACACAACAGTCACACTACAACAACAACAACACAACAGTCACACTACAACAACAACACAACAGTCACACTACAACAACACAACAGTCACACTACAACATTACAACTCAACAGTCATACTACAGCAACACAACAGTCACACTACAGCAACAACACAACAGTCACACTACAACAACACAACTCAACAGTCACACTACTATTTAAGTTTTTTCAAACACTCAACCAATCCAAAATGATCTGGGACCCCAGTGCCAAGCCAAAGGGATTATTATGTGGACATCTAAATGTTACAAGTATATGTAACAAACGTGAACAGGTTGAACATCTCTTATGCGAATCTAATATCGACTGTTTTGGTATGTCTGAATCTTGGTTCAAACAAACATCTGCAGAAGCTTTAATAAATATGCCGGGATATCAAGTCTTTAGAAAACACAGAGAGAGGGGCAATGGTGGGGGAGTCCTCCTGTACATTAAGAACACCCTAAAATGTAAACAGTTAGACTGGCCAAACAATACTCCATTTGATTCCATTGGTGTGAAAGTCACACTATCCAATGAAATGTACGTGAATGTAGATTCAATGAGGAAAAACACTTCGTTTCCACAGGGCGAAATCCAAGTGCTAGGTGAATTTCACCTGGGGGTGTGGTCGCAAAAAAGGCATGAATAATAAATGAATGTTGCTATCCTGTGGTAGCAAGTGGTTGCGATGCAGTAGCCGGTCAGCTAGCGCTAAAGTTTGAGTGCTCGAAGTATCTGCAGTGGGGTACTAGCCCGGACTATGTTGCATCAGCTCTAGTGATTATTTGCCTCCACTAAGAACATAATTCATATTAACAAGAATCCATGTTCATGGTTACAACAAGGTCGCCCTAAATCATTTAATCATTTATTGTTTCCCCTCACGATATTAGCCCACTTCAGCACACAGTAAATCGATCTGAAACATAGTTAACTTGCTAGTGGGCAGTTAAATAAAAAAGAAAAATGTTCAGATGGAAATCTACAGTGGTCTATTTGTTTGTCATGGTTTGTCTAAACAACAAACCATGTTGATTGAATAGATAATACTCCCTACAACTGTACACAGCTGGTACTGTACATCATATTTGATACTGTATTTTATATTTGACCAGTGTTGGGAGTAACTCGTTACAAAAGTCATTAATTACTGTAATGCATTAGTTTTTGGTGTAACGCAGTAATGTAACGCGTTACAGGGAAGAAAATCAGTAATATATTACTCGTTACAATGCCAGTAACGCACATTACAATGCATTTTTATCCTGCTTTGTTTTTGTGGGTTTTGTGTTTTCTTCATACAAAGTTCGCGGATCACCGCGAGATCAGCTACTGAATCTGATAAGTCCGCGCAGAACATTACATTTCATACAAAGTTCCGCGAGATCAGCTAGTGATATAAAAGTCTGCGCAGAACATTCCATTTCCTTTTACTTCATCTGGAACTGGCAGACTGACAAAGGATGACAGAACCAGAAGAATCGGATAGTGCTAGCTCCTTTTCAAGATGGACATACGCCCGCTACTTTCACTTTGTTCAAAATAAGGACTCCAAGAACATTTTAGTTAAATGCACACTGTGTGTGAATCCCAAACCTCTTTCCACGTCCAAATGCAGCACAAGCAATTTGACGAAGCACTTGCAGAGGTGCCATAGCACCACGAAATGAGTCAGGAAAGGAGGGGATGGGACAGAGAACGGTACAACCCCCATCAGTGTTAAAGTCTATGATTTTTTTCATTTGTTTTTCAATTATTACATTTCTGAGAGGATTGAATGGACTCATTTTCCAAAGAAAACATTAAAAGGCATAGAAATGCTAATTTTGTATCCTGTTATTTATTTAGATTCAGTTCAATTAATACTAATATGCAAATATGTGCAAATAAGTTATGGTGCAGAATGTATAGGTAGGGCAATGAAAGAAATGGGTATAAATTATGATTAACAGAGGGCAATACAGCTGGATCTTGATACATATGGGCTATATTCACAGATGTGTATACCAAATGTGAAAATGCCATTTGCTACAGAATTGAAGAGGATGGCAGTGAACAGGTGCTGGAGTGCATGGTAAGGTGTGGCAAGAAGGGAAAGGACGATTTATCTTTTGGTATTGTAAGTGGGTAAGAAGCAATTACTGAACATGTTGGTTTTCAGTCTGCAGCTCCCAAAACCTCCTGGAGGCAGGTGAAAGTCATGACACATGACACATTTGCACTGTAGATGCCAAATCCTTATTTCCAGAGTCACTAAAGTCATGCAAAAGTAGTTTTTATTTAGAGTAATATTGTAATGTAAGGCATTACTTTAAAATGACAGGAACAAGTAATAAGTAGTGCATTACAGTTTTTGACTACTACTTTTCTATTTAAATCTGGATTGTACATATATATTTATTATCACTATCTTATGTATATAATTGTGTCTGTTGCTCTTTGGTTGCTTTTCCATCTGTTTTTCTTTTACCCTCTGTTATATATCATATATCATATATTATATTTGATGAGTGAGCGACTGGACCCAAAACAATTTCCCTTGTGGATCAATAAAGTTTGTCCAAGTCTAAGAATTCACTTTAGGTTAACAAGAAACCTTTTAATCATGTAAATGTTTCCACACTGACATCCACACTGGTCAGACTTTTTTTGATAAACAACAAATTCCACACACATCACACACTGAACAGGCCGATTTAAGCGACCTTAAGTGAGAGCGTTGTTACTTCCGCTCAGACATCTGTCTCGTGCTGCCTTAGTATGAGATTTATCTGATCATTATCAAGAAATAAAAATGTTACCTAAAGATAATGATAAAAGGAGAAGTTCAATTTGTCAACTGGACAAAGTTTGTTTGGTTGAAAACGTTTCGCCGCTCATCCGAGAGGCTTCGTCAGCTCTGGTTCTAGTGCTGGTTAGTCCCTGTTTATATCTAGCTGCAGGGAGGAGCTCACTACACTGAAATAGCTCTGAAACTATCTCAACTAATCTGTCTCTTTGTCTCTGTCTCAACTAATCTGTCTCTTTGTCTCTGTCTCAACTAATCTGTCTCTTTGTCTGTCTCAACTAATCTGTCTCTTTGTCTCTGTCTCAACTAATCTGTCTCTTTTGTATTACGAATTTCTCTGGCGTCTAGTATTAGCATATCTATTCAGCCTTAGGAGGAGCTCCCTACCCTGAAATAGCTCTGAAACTATCTCAACTAATCTGTCTCTCTTGTTTTTCAAATTTCTCTGGCGACTAGTTTAGCCTCCCTATTCAAGCCTAACGACCCTCTCCACCCCTCTGCCCTGGATCATCTGCCCTAATGTTTCTTTGTCTGTTTTGACTTGGTTTAAGAATCGAATTATAAATGGGAGACAAGTTATGTCTAACTCCCCCATTTCTGTTTAACGACGGATTCTCTTTTTTGACAAAAATAGCCTCTTTAACTCCTCTCAAACCAGTTCTTTTCCCTGGCTAAGATCTGAACCTCACTGTCCTCAAAAGAATGGCCCGTGGCTTCTAGGTGAAGATGTACGGCAGATGAAGGTCCACTCTGGCACGCCCGTCTGTGTTGGTACATCCTCTTGTGAAGTGGCTGTTTTGTTTCTCCAGTGTAGCGCTCACTGCAGTCTTCACTACACTGAATGGAGTAGACCACATTGCTTTGTTTGTGGCTCGGTGTTTTGTCCTTTGGGTGGACGGCATCTTCACGGGTGAATTCACCCGTGAAGATGCCAAGGATAACACATTGGCATTCTTAGATTGTGCAGTAACGATAGGAGGAGACCGGGGACTCCAAGTAGAAGTCTTCAGGAAGCCCACACACACAGACCAATACCTGCTTTTTGATTCACACCACCCACTGCAGCACAAACTGGGTGTTATTTGGACATTACAACACAGGGCCCAAGTGGTTCCCACAAGCACAGAGGGTAAGGAGAAAGAAGAACAACATGTGCAGGAAGCCCTCTCTGTTTGTGGAGATCCTAAATGGGCTGTTAACAAAACCAAGAGAGACAAGGGCAAGAAACAAGACAACAGAGAATCCGAACCCAGGAGGAAAGGGGTAGCGATTCCGTACCTGGCCGGCGTGTCGGAAAAACTACAGAGGATTTTCAGACAATATGAAATCCCAGTTTATTTCAAACCCACAAACACTTTAAGACAAAAACTCGTCCACCCAAAGGACAAAACACCGAGCCACAAACAAAGCAATGTGGTCTACTCCATTCAGTGTAGTGAAGACTGCAGTGAGCGCTACACTGGAGAAACCAAACAGCCACTTCACAAGAGGATGTACCAACACAGACGGGCGTGCCAGAGTGGACCGTCATCTGCCGTACATCTTCACCTAGAAGCCACGGGCCATTCGTTTGAGGACAGTGAGGTTCAGATCTTAGCCAGGGAAAAGAACTGGTTTGAGAGGAGGAGTTAAAGAGGCAATTTTTGTCAAGAAAGAGAATCCTTCATTAAACAGAAATGGGGGAGTTAGACATAACTTGTCTCCCATTTATAATTCGATTCTCAAACCAAGTCAAAACAGACAAAGAAACATTAGGGCAGACGAGCCAGGGCAGAGGGGTGGAGAGGGTCGTTAGACGTTGAATAGGGGGTCGTAACTAGTCGCCAGAGTAATTTGAAAAACAAAGACAGATTAGGGGGGATCGTTTTCAGAGTTTTTTCAGTGTAGGACGCGCCTCCCGGCAGCGAGATATAAACAGTGTCTAAGGCCTAAAAAAAATAAATGTTGGTTTCCGATTTGTTGACAGTTCTAGACAAGGGTAGGTAGGGAATTTATTTTTTTTTTTTTATTTATTTTCCTGTGGGAATATGGACATTTTGAAAGTGTGTGTGTGTTCCACCTCCCAGAGCGCGTTCGTCTGTGTCGACTCGAACTCCCAGAGCGCGTTTCCAACGGAATCAAGAACCCGGACATTCGAAGGATTTCTTATAAACTCCGGCCGGTTCTTAAGACTTCGCCCCACAACAAAGCGTATTCTTCCGCCGTTCGCGTTTGTTTACGTCGCTTACCGCGCTAAACCGCGTAAGACGTCGTAACCCAAGGACCCCCGTACACATCGCAGCGCAGGTGTGGTGAATTACGTCGATTGTAGCCTCGCGGAAATCTAAAAATACAGTAGGCTATTAGTTTTCTTTCTTTCTTTTTTTAACCGAAGCTTGTAAAATTAATTTGAGTATCAAATTTATTTTATTTTATTAAGTCCAATAAAATAATTTGGGTCGCATGCAAATCAACAGGGTCGGTCGGAAGGTCGGAAACAGATTTATTTTTTTTAGGCCTAACCAGTACAATAACCAGAGCTGACGAAGCCTCTCGGATGAGCGGCGAAACGTTTTCAACCAAACAAACTTTGTCCAGTTGACAAATTGAACTTCTTTTATCGTGGATTCTACCTGGACGACTGAGGGACTTTTCACGCTTACCTAAAGATACTAAATGTTTTGATGGTTTCGATAGTTCCACAGTTTTTCCAGGTAGTTCCCAATATTTTCATTTTTAATTTAGGTGTTCTATTTACCACTTAATAAAGTGTAATAATCTGTCCCTCTTCCTGTCTGGTCGAGCCAGGCTGTTGAGGAGAGAGAAGAGAGAGTAGACGACTTTTACTACTTTTTAAATAACCCCCCAAAGCGAGATGCTCCAAACCCTGGAGTGAAGAAGTGTTTCCCCTCGGCCAAGACGCAACAACAGTCAAATACATGACTAATGGTCAAATACATTAGCAGGACTAAACCAAGACTAAACCAGGTCTAAACCAGAACTAAACCAGGACTAAACCAGAACTAAACCAGGAATAAACCAGAACTAAACCAGGAATAAACCAGGAATAATTAGGGATTAAAGGGGGCTATCACCGGCTACAACAGCTCGCGACTCCCCAGAACGCACGGGGCTGCACGGCGTATCTGGGTGGAGAGATCGCTCGGAGCGGATAACACCGGCTACACCAGCTCGAGGCTCCCCAGAGCGCACGGGGCCACACGGCTTGTCTGGGTGGAGGGATCGCTCAGAGCGGTTAACACCGGCTTCACCAGCTCGCGGCTCCCCAGAGCGCACGGGGCCAATCGGAGTGTCTGGGTCGGGCCTCGCCCTTGGGTGCGGTGCTTACCGGCGTTGCACACTTGGGATCGGGAGTGACCCCAAGCGTGCCCCCCACCATGCCACCGAAAAAAGGAGTAGACTTTGGAGAGGACTTGGACAGCATTAAAAAAACATTGACGGACATGTCAGTCAAATTGTCATGTCTTGACAACTTGTTGGAGGAGATCAAAGGACTAAAAGCGATTGTGAAAGAAAAGGACAAACTAATAATGCAGCTCGAACAGCGTGTGGAGGACCTGGAGCAGTACTCCAGGAAAGAGGACGTTGTAATATCTGGTCTAGAAACGAAACATCGATCATACGCCAGAGTTGTGAATCCAGGTGGAGCAACTGGAGAAAATGCACCACCTGAAGAGCTTTGGACACTGGAGCAGCAAGTGACTGACTTTTTTCTTAAAAAAGGTATTAACGTCCAACAAGACACAATATCAGCATGTCATACACTTCCAAACAGAAATAGTAAAAACAAACCATCCATCATTGTGAGATTTACAAACCGGAAACATAAAAATGATCTACTGAAACAGGCAAAAAAACTGAAAGGCACAAACGTATATGTGAATGAGCACTTGACGAAAAAAAATGCAGATATTGCAAGGGAGGCAAGGCTTCTAAAAAAGCAAAACCATATAATAGCCACATGGGTTTGGAACTGTCGAGTTTGGATAAGGGTAAAAGAAGGAACAAATGCCATTCAAGTCAGGAATATGGATGATCTTGCCAAATTTAAACAGGCAAAATGAAATGTCTAATTGTGAAGTGTGTCAAAATATATATGGTTATATACAGTATTGTTAGTTTAGAACAAACAAACAAATATGAATCACATACAGGAATTGGATACAAAAATAAATGAACATATAATTACAAAGGATTGTGAATATTATAATGAGGAACAATTTAATAATCAAAACTTTGAAGTCGATACTCTCACTATCATCCACTTAAACAGCCGCAGTCTTTACAGTAAATTGTCAGAAATAAAAGAATACATGAGTAATTTTAAGAAAGAGTTTGATATCATTGCAATCACAGAAACATGGTTTAGGGATGACATCATGAATGAAGTACAGTTGGAGGGATATGAGCTTTTCTCAGTAAACAGGAAGAGCAAAAGAGGTGGAGGGGTGGCATTATACATGCATTCTGATTTAAACTGCAAAATGGTAAATGAAATGACAACAATTGAAAATAATGGAATCGAAATTGTAACTGTGGAAATTGCATCTGCAACAGAAAAAAATACTTGAATAAGCTGTGTATACAGGCCACCAGACTCTTGTGCTCAACAATTTACTGAAAGACTAATGGAAATGTTTGATAATTATAGAAACAGGAATCAGTTTATTTGTGGGGATTTTAACATTAACCTGGGAAACAAGGAGGACCAAAAAGCAGCGGATTTCTTAAACACAATGAACAGTCTGGGCTTATTTCCATTAATACACAAACCAACTAGAATTACAGCACAAAGTGCAACAGTTATTGACAACATCTTTACAAATATAAATGAAGATATTGTACTAAGTGGGGTCCTAATAACTGACATCAGTGACCATTTACCCATATTTACATCTTGTAAATACAAACACAAAATAAAACCGAGAAAGATTATAAAACTGTCAAGGAACAGATCAATGAAAGCCCTAACAGCACTTAATGATGATCTGAAAGCACAAAGTTGGGATTCAGTTTATGTCAATGACGTCAATCAAGCATACAACTCTTTTATAGATGCAGTGATAAGATTATATAATAAAAATTGCCCATTAGTAACCTCCCGACAGAAAAGGGAAGATAAACCATGGATGACCAAAGGAATAAAAAATGCATGTAGAAAGAAAAAATATCTGTATACATATTTTTTGAAAACACAAACAGGAGAGGCAGAAGATAAGTATAAAAAATATAAAAACAAATTGGTATGGATCATCAGGAAAAGAAAAAAAGAATATTACAGTGAACAACTAAATAAAAACAAAAATAACATGAAGTCAACTTGGGGAATAATAAATAGAGTGATAAGCAAGACAGGGAAGCATCCTTATCCACACTACTTTGTAAAGAATAATGCTGACATATATAATGAAAAACTAATTTCTAATGAGTTTTGTGAATACTTTGCTAATGTGGGGTCCAGCCTTGCAGGTAATCCCTCTAAAAAGTTTGATGAAAATACAATCATTGACAATGTGAGCAGTATTTTTCTGGACAAGGTGGAAAAAGATGAAATAAGAAAAATTGTTAAAAACTGTGGAAACAAAAGATCAACTGACTGTGAGGGACTGGACATGATGGTTGTGAAAAATATAATTGAATCTGTTATTGATCCTTTTACATACATATGCAATTTATCATTAACAACGGGAACTTTCCCTGACAAAATGAAATGAGCAAAAATAGTACCGCTTTATAAAAATGGTGATAAACACAACTTCTCCAACTATAGGCCAGTGTCACTGCTTCCACAGTTTTCAAAAATATTGGAAAAGGTGTTTGCAATAAGGCTTGATAGTTTTTTACAGAAACAAAACATCTTGAATGATAACCAGTATGGATTTAGGGCAAAACATTCAACCGAAATGGCAATAATGGAACTAACTGAAAAAATAGCATCCGAAATTGACAATGGGAATTATTTCTTAAGTTTATTCATTGACCTACAAAAAGCTTTTGATGTAATAAATCATTCAATATTACTTAAGAAAATGAACAAGTCTGGCATTCGAGGGGTGGCTCATCAATGGATAGTGAGTTATTTAGAAAACAGAAAACAATATGTACAAATTAATGACACAGAATCAGAAAGATATAATATCAAATGTGGTGTTCCCCAAGGCTCGATTCTTGGGCCCAAATTATTTAATTTATATATGAATGATTTTGTTAATGTATCTGAACTTGGGAAAATGTTATTTGCCGATGATACAACATTATTTTACCATGGAAAAGATATGAAAGAGGTCATAATTAGAGTAAACGAAGAGCTAAAAAAAGTTAAATATTGGTTTGATTTAAATGGATTGATTCTTAATATTAAAAAAACGAATTTCATTTTATTTAATGATAAAAATAAAAAAGACGACATATCATTAGAAATAGATGGGATACAGATTAAGAGAGTAAGTGAAACAAAATTTTTAGGAGTCATAATTGATGAAGGACTAAACTGGAGGTCTCATATAAATTACACTAAAAGCAAAATAGCTAAAGCAATTGCGGTGATGCATAAAGTAAAGTTCTCACTAAACAGTGCAGCATTATTAATCTTGTATAACTCCATAATCGCACCATATCTGATGTTCTGTGGAAATTTGGGGGCCGACATGTAAAACTTACCTACAGCCATTATTTATTTTACAGAAAAAGGCTTTGAGAATTATCACCAACAGTCATTATAGAGAGCCATCCAACCCATTATTTGTTCAACTTAAAGTGTTGAAAATGTGTGATATTGTTGAATTAAGTCTCCTCAAAGTCATGTATAAAGCAAAGTGCAGAGTGTTTCCTGTAAATATTCAAAGACTGTTTGAGATGAGAACAAGCCAATACAATTTAAAGGGAACCTACATGTTTAAAAAAACTCAATTCAGAACCAAGGTTATGGAGCGAAGCGTCGCTGTGAAAGGAGTTAATTTATGGAATAATCTTGACAAAGAAATCAAAGAATCAAGTACAATAATGGCATTTAAAAAATACATAAAATCCAATGTAATGTGTATGTATGTAAAAGAAAACTAAATTGTTACACTTGAAAATGAAGCTTTATGTTTACAGTTGATTAATAATTGTGATTGAAATGGAACGTAATGAGGAAAGGTTTTACAGTCACTGTCGGTGTTGGTGTTTGGAAAAGGGAAGAGGGGCAGATAACATAAGATAACTCTTCTTTCTGCTCCCTTTCATTCAATATTTTGTTATTTGTTATCACAAATGTTGATGTCTTTTTATACTTATGAATGAAATAAATAAATAAAATAAAAAAAATAAAAATAATAATAATAAATAAACCAGAACTAAACCAGGACTAAACCAGAACTAAACCAGGACTAAACCAGGACTAAACCAGGACTAAACCAGGACTAGACCAGGACTAAACCAGAACTAAACCAGGACTAAACCAGAACTAAACCAGGAATAAACCAGAACTAAACCAGAACTAAACCAGGACTAGACCAGGACTAAACCAGAACTAAACCAGGACTAAACCAGAACTAAACCAGGAATAAACCAGAACTAAACCAGAACTAAACCAGGACTAGACCAGGACTAAACCAGAACTAAACCGGGACTAAACCAGATCTAAACCGGGTCTAAACCAGCACTAAACCAGGACTAAACCAGGTCTAAACCAGGACTAAACCAGGACTAAACCAGGACTAAACCAGGTCTAAACCAGGACTAAACCAGGACTAAAACAGGACTAAACCAGAACTAAACCAGAACTAAACCAGGACTAAACCAGGACTAGACCAGGACTAGACCAGGACTAAACCAGAACTAAACCAGGACTAGACCAGGACTAAACCAGAACTAAACCAGGTCTAAACCAGGACTAAACCAGGTCTAAACCAGGACTAGACCAGGACTAGACCAGGACTAAACCAGGACTAAACCAGAACTAAACCAGAACTAAACCAGGACTAGACCAGGACTAAACCAGAACTAAACCAGGACTAGACCAGGACTAAACCAGAACTAAACCAGGACTAAACCAGATCTAAACCGGGTCTAAACCAGCACTAAACCAGGACTAAACCAGGTCTAAACCAGAACTAAACCAGGACTAGACCAGGACTAGACCAGGACTAAACCAGAACTAAGCCAGGACTAAACCAGATCTAAATCAGGACTAAACCAGAACTAAACCAGAACTAAACCAGATCTAAATCAGGTCTAAACCAGCACTAAAACAGGACTAAACCAGGTCTAAACCAGGACTAAACCAAGACTAAACCAGGACTAAACCGGGACTAAACCAGGACTAAATCAGGACTAAACCAGAACTAAACCAGATCTAAACCGGGTCTAAACCAGCACTAAACCAGGACTAAACCAGGTCTAAACTAGGACTAAACCAGGTCTAAACCAGGACTAAGCCAAGACTAAACCAGATCTAAACCGGGTCTAAACTAGGACTAAACCGGGACTAAACCAAAACTAAATCAGGTCTAAACCAAGACTAAACCAAGACTGTGTGTGATAACATATTATCCTGTGCATTACTGAATGATAATATGGACTTTTAGTTATAAAAGCATTTCCATATTAACAAAGTACCTTCTAATTCTGCCCTGCCCTTCCACCCTTCCCTCAGAAATCTCACTCCTAGCCATCTTCAAAACTTGAGAGCCGTGCATGAGTTTGGGAACACAAACATACATGAGTGTGTTGGGTTATGTCATTCTGAGGGGCCGTGTTTTTGTCCCAGCCCTGGTCACGTGTCACAGTTGTCGTTGTTCACCTGATTCTGCACTCCCCGTGTTTCCTCCACGTGCAGCTCAACACGTATCTGAACCCGGAGCTCCGGTCCCGAACCGAACCGAACCGAACCGACTCCATCCCCACCGGGACTCTCCGTGGGTCTCGAGTCCTGCTTCAGTCCTGGTCTAGACCCGGTTTAGTCCCGGTTTAGTCCTGGTTTAGTCCCGGTTTAGTCCTGGTCTAGACCTGGTTCAGTCCCGGTTCAGTCCTGGTCTAGACCTGGTTTAGACCCGGTTTAGTCCTGGTTTAGTCCTGGTTTAGACCTGGTTCAGTCCTGCTTCAGTCCTGGTCTAGACCCGGTTTAGTCCCGGTTTAGTCCTGGTTTAGTCCCGGTTTAGTCCCGGTTTAGTCCTGGTCTAGACCCGGTTCAGTCCCGGTTCAGTCCTGGTCTAGACCTGGTTTAGTCCCGGTTTAGTCCTGGTTTAGTCCCGGTTTAGTCCTGGTCTAGACCTGGTTTAGACCCGGTTTAGTCCTGGTTTAGTCCTGGTTTAGACCTGGTTTAGACCTGGTTTAGTCCTGGTTTAGACCTGGCTTAGACCTGGTTTAGACCTGGTTTAGTCCTGGCTTAGACCTGGTTTAGACCTGGTTTAGTCCTGGCTTAGACCTGGTTTAGTCCTGGTTTAGTCCTGGTTTAGACCTGGTTTAGTCCTGGTTTAGACCTGGTTTAGACCTGGTTTAGTCCTGGCTTAGACCTGGCTTAGACTTGGCTTAGACCTGGTTTAGACCTGGTTTAGTTCTGGCTTAGACCTGGCTTAGACCTGGTTTAGACCTGGCTTAGACCTGGTTTAGACCTGGTTTAGACCTGGTTTATACCTGGTTTAGACCTGGCTTAGACCTGGTTTAGACCTGGTTTAGACCTGGTTTAGACCTGGTTTAGACCTGGCTTAGACCTGGTTTAGACCTGGTTTAGACCTGGTTTAGACCTGGTTTAGTCCTGGCTTAGACCTGGCTTAGACCTGGTTTAGTCCTGGTTTAGACCTGGCTTAGACCCGGTTTAGTCCTGGTTTAGTCCCGGTTTAGTCCTGGTTTAGTCCCGGTTTAGTCCTGGTCTAGACCCGGTTCAGTCCCTAGACCTGGTTTAGACCCGGTTTAGTTCCGGTTCAGTCCTGGTTTAGTCCCGGTTTAGTCCTGGTCTAGACCCGGTTTAGTCCTGGTTCAGTCCTGGTCTAGACCTGGTTTAGACCCGGTTTAGTCCCGGTTCAGTCCTGGTTTAGACCCGGTTTAGTCCTGGTTCAGTCCTGGTTCGGACCCGGTTTTGTTCCTCGTGGGTCGTCGCAGAATCAAAACAAACTTTTGTTCTTTTCCGGTGTTGCTGAAGCGCATGCGCAGACGCATGTGCCTCCGTGCTGCCCCCTGGCGCACAGAGACTGCAGGTGCCTGAGGCCTTTTACCTGCAGAATACTCCAGAGTACTTCAGTGTGTACTTCAGTGTGTACTTTTACCTGCAGAATACTCCAGAGTACTTCAGTGTGTACTTCAGTGTGTACTTTTACCTGCAGAATACTCCAGAGTACTTCAGTTTTATTACTGTTTGTCTACTGCACTTTCTGTTCAAACTTTCTCTTGCACTAAACTGTCTGGACAGGAACAAGACCAGTCCAGGGAACAGGTCTAAACCAGGACTAAACCAGGACTAAACCAGGTCTAAACCAGGTCTAAACCAGGTCTAAGCCAGGTCTAAGCCAGGACTAAACCAGGTCTAAACCAGGTCTAAACCAGGTCTAAGCCAGGTCTAAGCCAGGACTAAACCAGGTCTAAACCAGGTCTAAACCAGGTCTAAACCAGGTCTAAGCCAGGTCTAAACCAGGTCTAAACCAGGTCTAAACCAGGTCTAAACCAGGTCTAAGCCAGGTCTAAACCAGGTATAAACCAGGTCTAAACCAGGTCTAAACCAGGTCTAAGCCAGGTCTAAACCAGGTCTAAGCCAGGTCTAAGCCAGAACTAAACCAGGTCTAAACCAGGTCTAAGCCAAGTCTAAGCCAGGTCTAAGCCAGGACTAAACCAGGTCTAAACCAGGTCTAAACCAGGACTAAACCAGGTCTAAACCAGGACTAAACCAGGACTAAACCAGGTCTAAGCCAGGACTAAACCAGGTCTAAACCAGGTCTAAGCCAGGACTAAACCAGGTCTAAACCAGGTCTAAGCCAGGTCTAAACCAGGACTAAACCAGGTCTAAACCAGGTCTAAACCAGGTCTAAACCAGGTCTAAGCCAGGTCTAAACCAGGTCTAAACCAGGTCTAAGCCAGGACTAAACCAGGTCTAAACCAGGTCTAAGCCAGGACTAAACCAGGTCTAAACCAGGTCTAAACCAGGTCTAAACCAGGTCTAAGCCAGGACTAAACCAGGTCTAAACCAGGTCTAAGCCAGGACTAAACCAGGTCTAAACCAGGTCTAAACCAGGACTAAACCAGGTCTAAACCAGGTCTAAACCAGGACTAAACCAGCACTAAACCAGGTCTAAACCTGGACTAAACCAGGTCTAAACCAGGTCTAAACCAGGTCTAAACCAGGTCTAAACCAGGACTAAACCAGGACTAAACCAGGTCTAAACCAGGTCTAAACCAGGTCTAAACCAGGACTAAACCAGGACTAAACCAGGTCTAAACCCGGACTAAACCAGGTCTAAACCAGGACTAAACCAGGACTAATCAGGTTTAAACCAGGACTAAACCAGGTCTAAACCAGGACTAAACCAGGACTAAACCAGGACTAATCAGGTTTAAACCAGGACTAAACCAGGACTAAATCAGGACTAAACCAGGACTAAACCAGGACTAATCAGGTTTAAACCAGGACTAAACCAGGACTAAACCAGGACTAAATCAGGACTAAACCAGGACTAAACCAGGACTAAACCAGGTCTAAACCAGGACTAAACCAGGACTAAACCAGGACTAAATCAGGACTAAACCAGGACTAAACCAGGACTAAACCAGGTCTAAACCAGGACTAAACCAGGACTAAACCAGGACTAAATCAGGACTAAACCAGGACTAAATCAGGACTAAACCAGGACTAAACCAGGACTAATTATGAGGGGCCGGTCTAAGGTAAAAATGCCAGGGCCTTTGGAGGATGGAAAACACAGCAGTTGTTCTGAAGTTTTTATTCAAATCTGTTCTGAACAATATTTAAATACAATTCTTTATTTATCTCGCAAATTAATTAATCGAAATTAACATGTTAATGTCCCACTCCTAGTATATTTGATTTGGGCTCAAATTGACTTGGCTAATTTTCTTTTGTGTGAAAATACAATGTTTAATCAGAATTGGTGCATTTGTGTATTTCGATGCTTATGATTTGTGTGTATAGAAATGTACTTGGTTAAAGTCTTTGGTTTAAACATTCATGTACAGTGGTACGTCACCTTATGAAATTAACCCGTTCCAGAAGTGGTTTCGTAACGTGAAAAATTCGTAAGTTGAGTAGCTATTTCAAAGCCTGATTCGTTCCAAGGCCCCGATCCAAGTTTTTTTTTTTTTTATATAGTGTAAATTTTTTTATAGTGTTAACACTGTGTTCTGCCTCCTGATTGGTTTCTCAGACTGGATTTAAACTTTTCTTGCGTTTGTCTCTCGTTTGGACACTCAAACTTGGATCCAGGAGGACACTGCCAGCCCGCCTTAAGAGCTCCCTAAGCGGGCATGGGTCCGGGGATTGTTATGGGCAGAAATATGTGCCACCAGAAACTGAATTTGAATCACATAATTTGAAATTGTATTTTTTAATTTGAATCATTGCATTGAAAAATTGAATCTGAATAGTACCATTTGAAATTGAATTTATTAGTTTGTAACAGGAATCTAATAAAAGCTCTCTCGAAATCTTTCTCGAAATTCAAATTCAGTTCACAAAATTCAAATTCAAGTTAAAGCAGCAGACAGAGGAGTCCTGTATATCTGAGCTCGATTGCTCTTCCTTCATCCTTAAAATACCAGGATGTTTGTCACAGTGAATTTTGAAGATTTCGAGAGAGCTTTTATTAGATTCCTGTTACAAACTAATAAATTCAATTTCAAATGGTACTATTCAGATTCAATTTTTCAATGCAATGATTCAAATTAAAAAATACAATTTCAAATTATGTGATTCAAATTCAGTTTCTAGTGGCACATATTTCTGCCCATAGATTGTCCCGGTCACCGGCCTGGAGGTCTTGAAGAGGCCGACCTCACGGTTCTATCCAGGCCGCTCTGTGAGCACCTTACGCGGGCAGGTCTGGAGCAGGTCTAGAGCAGGTCTGGACCTCGGCTGTGGCTCGAGGAGAGGCCAGGGGGTGGACGCGTGCATGGCGCTTTGGTCCATCTGGTCTAGTCCTGGTCTAGTCCTGGTTTAGTCCAGACCACGGCAGCTCCTCTAGACCTCCTCTAGACCTGGTCAGGTCTAGAGGAGGTCTAGACCACCGCGGCTCTTGCATGGGTCTCGTTCATCGCTCAGACTGCGTTCTGTCCTACTCGCTGCTGCCCTCAGCTGAGACTCGAAACGAAACCAGGAAATAATTTAATCCACCTGGTCTAGTCCTGGTTTGGTCCTGGTTTGGTCCGGGTTTAGTCCTGGTCCAGTCCAGGTTTAGACCTTGGTCTGGACCGCGCGCTACTTCTTCTACGGGAGAAAATGGAGTCGGCGGCTGCTTCCCGTAGTTGCGAGACCTGTTGCATTTCGCAGACGGCCATGCGGTCCGCGGAGTGCACTCAGGGCTGAGCGAGTGTGCACCGCCTTGACTGCAGTCTGAGCCCCTTCAAACCACGCTCCGAACTGGGGACACGGCCACAGTTTGGTTTCGTCACACGGAAGTAAGGCAGAAGGAAGTTTGTCAACGTGAGTTCAATACGTCGCCGATGACTGGTCAAAATTGCGGGAAAGTTGCGGCGATTGGTCAAAATTGCGACGCCGTCCTGAATTCGCGGGGATTGGCTGAAGTTGCGTTGAAGCTGCAAATCTTTGTTTACAAAATCTTACATGGACTCGCCCCTCCACCGCTCAATGACTTTGTTGGCCTAAGACAGTGCTTCTCAAATAGTGGGGCCCGCCCCCCCAGGGGGGCGCGAGGCTCCGTCAAGGGGGGCGCGTTTGACCTCGAGGAACATGCTTTTTTATTTTTTAATTGAGATTTTTTTACTGTCCTAGAATAAAGTGCAATTGCACCTACACGACATTAGGGGGCAGCGGCGCTCTCATTGGGAGAGTGTGAGTTTTGTTTGCACTGAGCATGCGCACTTTGCACACAGCACAGAGCATCAGTATGAAGTGTAGACATGAACTGTAGCAGACCCTCAAGTGACACCATGAAAAAATATTTAACAGGGATGAGAAGACAGGCGGAGAGAGACGGAGATAAAGAGACAAACGAAAGTCTCCCAAAAGCTAAGACGAGGAAATATGACGAAGTGTATGTAGCGCTCGGCTTCACTGTGACTACGGTGGGAGACGAGAAAAGACCGGTGTGCTTACTATGTCTAAAAATGTTGGCAGCGGACAGTATGAAGCCAAATAAATTAAGGCGTCACTTAAAGACATTACACCCCAATTACGCTGATAAGCCGCTTGAGTTTTTTCTGCGAAAACGTGCTGAATATTGCCAACAATCATCCCGCTTTGTCACTGCTACTTCAGTAAACCAGCGAGCGTTGCTGGCGTCATATAAGGTGGCGTACCAAATTGCTCAGTGCAAAAAACCCCACACCATAGCAGAGGAACTGATACTGCCTGCAGCATTAGACATGGTCTCTGTCATGCTGGATGACGCAAGTGCTGCAAAAATAAAAACTATCCCTCTGTCCAATGACACTGTTGCTAGACGTATAAATGACACTGCTGACGATCTTAAAGAACAGCTGGTAGATAAACTCAAAGACAAACGTTTTGCCTTACAATTTGATGAAGCAACTGACAGCAACAAAGACTGTTTGTTTATTGCTTATGTACGTTTTGACATGACAAATTCCCTGTGTGAGGATCTACTTTTTTGTAAATATGTCAGAGACAGAGCCACAGCTGAAGAGCTCTTCAAAATGCTAGACTGGTTCCTGACTGAGAATGGGCTAAAGTGGGAGAAGTGCATTGGTGTTTGCAGTGATGGTGCACAGACCATGGCAGGGATGAGAAAAGGACTTCAGACTCTCATCAAGAAGGCCTCACCTAATGCTGAGTGGACACACTGTGTTATACACAGAGAAGCACTGGCATCGAGGCACCTTTCCTCTGAATTAAGTGAGGTTATGACTGACATTGTAGGTGTAGTCAATTTCATAAAGACCAGACCACTAAAAACAAGAGTCTTCTCTGCTATCTGTGAGGAGATGGGAGCTGAACATCAAGCTGTGCTGTTTCACAGTGAGGCAAGGTGGCTGTCACGAGGAAAAGTGTTGTCCCGAGTTTTTGAGCTCAGAGAGGAGATAAGAATGTTTTTGGAGCAGGAGGACAAGAATGAAGTTACAAGAAAGTTTAGTGATGAGAACTTTCTGATGAAACTGGCCTACCTGAGTGACATATTTGGAAAGCTCAATGAACTAAATCTACAGCTTCAAGGGAAAGATCAACACCTCCCTCAGGTCGCAGACAAGATCAGCTCTTTCACTCGAAAGCTTGCAATGTGGGGCAGGCGACTTGATGAAGGAAATACTGAGTCATTTGAGACACTACTGACTATGATGCCACCTCAGTGATTCCATATTTTAAGCAGCATATTTCATCACTGATGGGATTCTTTACAAAGTACTTCCCTGAAAACAGTTCCCAGTATGACTGGGTGAGAGATCCTTTTAATGCACCAGCTCCAACTGGTTTCAGCTCTGCAGAGGAGGAGCACTTCATAGACATCACATCTGACTCCACATTGAGACTAAGTTTCACATCCCAGACACTGAGTGAATTCTGGCTGAATGTGGAGAAGCAATATCCACTCTTAGGACAAAGATCTGTGCACATTCTTCTTCCATTTGCAACTTCTTACTTGTGTGAGACTGGCTTCTCTGCTGTTGCTGCTCTGAAAAGCAAATACAGGTCCCGGCTACACATTGAGCAGGAGCTGAGAGTTGCTGTGTCGTGCTTCAAACCCGCTTCGAAAAGCTGTGCATTGCAAAACGTGCTCATTGTAGCCATTAATTCAGACATCATCTTTGATTAAAAAAATCAGCACAAATTATTTTATACATTTTTGTTTTGCAGGTTAAAGTTTTTTTTAAATATTGTGTTCCTGAGTTAATGTTGGTGATCAGTTTGAATGCATTATTATTTATTGATTTTATGTGATTTTATTTTTCAGTATCATATGGTTTGACATGGTCAGTCAAAAAATGTTTAAGGATTTAATTTTATTTTTGAATTTCAGATGCACTTTAAATCTTTTCTGTTACAGTTAATACAGTAAAGCTATTTGTTGTATGTTGGTCCATATTTCTTTCTTTTTTTATTCTCTTATACGTTAATAAGGATACAGTGTTATGCAGAGGTGTACTTATAACAATTTTATAGACAAATGATACGATTTATAGTCGCGTGGGGGGGGCGCGAGATGTTTTCTTCTTCCTAGGGGGGGCATGACAGAAAATAATTGAGAAGCACTGGCCTAAGATCACGCTCAAACCGCATCACTAGAGGAGCCTCAAGAGGAGACAGAAAGATCAGCCTGTTCTGTTGGAGCTTCTAAAGGGTGGAGCAGCATCCCTACAGTGATCAGGGAGAGCTCCACATACAGCTCCTTCAGGTCTCAATTTAAACACGTGTCAACACCAAGCTCACGTCGCGTACGCGTTTACGTCACATAGATGCGGCGATACAAGAGTCATTTCAACAATTGTATAAATGGCACCCACACACGTCTACGGCGTACAAGTCTTTCTCACACTCTCACAGCCACAGACGCCAAGACAAGCGACTTCCGCATGAGGCACTTCAAATGTAATGTAATGTGTTGTGATGTGTTTTTGTTTGTTTTTTTTCAGTCCAGCGCCTCCCTTCGCTGGCTTTTGCGTCCACTTTTGCGTCTTCGTATAAACGCGGATAAAAAATTGAAGACGAGACGCCACTTTTGCGTCTTCTGTTTTGATCGTCGCCGTATAAACGTAGCCTAAGACGTAATGCTTTTCTTCTTTTTAACCAGGCCTGCAAATGTTTTTACAGGATGCCCTCTGTTCACCATGGCAACGGACAACAGATGAAAACTAGCCTCTTGGCTAATTCTGGCATGTTAAACAGTTACTGTTGGTCAACTTGCACTGTCCGCTATAAATACCCTGTCCCCTACCCCATCCCGTACTCCATCCCTCTCGTACCCCGTCCCCTACTCCGTCCCTCTCGTACCCCGTCCCCTACTCCGTCCCTCTCGTACCCCGTCCCTCTCGTACCTCGTCCCTCTCGTACTCCGTCCCTCTCGTAGCCCGTCCCTCTCGTACCCCGTCCCTCTCGTTCCTCGTCCCTCTCGTACCCCGTCCCTCTCGTAGCCCGTCCCTCTCGTTCCTCGTCCCTCTCGTACCCCGTCCCTCTCGTAGCCCGTCCCTCTCGTAGCCCGTCCCTCTCGTAGCCCGTCCCTCTCGTAGCCCGTCCCTCTCGTAGCCCGTCCCTCTCGTAGCCCGTCCCCTACTCCGTCCCTCTCGTACCCCGTCCCCTACTCCGTCCCTCTCGTACCCCGTCCCTCTCGTAGCCCGTCCCTCTCGTAGCCCGTCCCTCTCGTAGCCCGTCCCTCTCGTAGCCCGTCCCTCTCGTAGCCCGTCCCCTGCTCCGTCCCTCTCGTACCCCGTCCCTCTCGTACCCCGTCCCCTGCTCCGTCCCTCTTGTACCCCGTCCCCTGCTCCGCCCCTCTCGTACCCCGTCCCTCTCGTACCCCGCCCCTCTTGTACCCCGTCCCCTACTCCATCCCTCTCGTACCCCGTCCCTCTCGTACCCCGCCCCTCTCGTACCCCGCCCCTCTCGTACCCCGCCCCTCTTGTACCCCGTCCCCTACTCCATCCCTCTCGTACCCCGTCCCTCTCGTACCCCGCCCCTCTCGTACCCCGCCCCTCTCGTACCCCGCCCCTCTTGTACCCCGTCCCCTACTCCATCCCTCTCGTTCCTCGTCCCTCTCGTACCCCGTCCCTCTCGTAGCCCGTCCCTCTCGTACCCCGCCCCTCTCGTACCCCGCCCCTCTTGTACCCTGTCCCCTACTCCATCCCTCTCGTACCCCGTCCCTCTCGTACCCCGCCCCTCTTGTACCCCGTCCCCTACTCCATCCCTCTCGTACCCCGTCCCTCTCGTACCCCGCCCCTCCCGCTCCGGGAGAAGCGGTGTGTCTGGATGGTACTTTTGCTGCTGGATATGCGAGGGACTCGTATCGTGCGTGGCAAGTCGTATGTTTGGCACCAATGTACCTGGAGGATGTGGAGGATATTTACGTATTCGGATTTCTGATAGCTGGACATCTGTTGGCCTGGGATTGTCCATGATCTATCGCAAAATTTGTAAGCTGGCAGCAAGTAAAGAGTCCCCCAAGCTAATAAATAATAAATAAAAATAAAATAAATAAATAAATCGCAACATCGCAAATTCCTGGGGGGTCTGCTCAAGTGTTCAGTAATGTTGGAGCGCGGCGTTCCTGGAGTCAGTTTTGTTCGCGGTTTGTGGTTTGTCATTGATTTTATATCGGTTATTAAAACAAGGCTTGTGTGTGGGTGTAGTTCCTCTTCCTGCCACCTGGAGCAGTGCAGATACAGATCATCATCCAGCAGGCTCAGCACATTTGTCGACAGGAAGTGCTTTACCGCAGAACACAAATGTTGCGACTTCTTCACCGCGGCGGTTTGTGGCAGACGTGATGAAGTGACTGAATGTTGAACGTTTATTTTCCGCGTCAAAAGGACTCTGTGGTTGCCATGGTTGCAGGTGGAACACTGAGCACTTTATTTATATTTATTTATTTCACTTTCACAAACCAACGAGCTCTCCCTGGTCACATGGTCAAAATACAAAACAAACAAAAGAAACAAATCATAAAAACATAAAAACACAACAACAGGCTCCACACCACACACTGGAGAAGATTTAGTCCTGGTTTAGTCCTGGTTTAGTCCTGGTTTAGTCCTGGTTTAGTCCTGGTTTAGTCCTGGTTTAGACCTGGTTTAGTCCTGGTTCAGTCCTGGTTCAGTCCTGGTTCAGTCCTGGTTTAGTCCTGGTTTAGTCCTGGTTTAGACCTGGTTTAGTCCTGGTTCAGTCCTGGTTCAGTCCTGGTTTAGTCCTGGTTTAGTCCTGGTTTAGTCCTGGTTCAGTCCTGGTCTAGTCCTGGTTCAGTCCTGGTTCAGTCCTGGTTCAGTCCTGGTCTAGTCCTGGTCTAGTCCTGGTTTAGTCCTGGTTTTAGTCCTGGTTCAGTCCTGGTTCAGTCCTGGTTCAGTCCTGGTTTTAGTCCTGGTTTAGTCCTGGTTTAGTCCTGGTTTTAGTCCTGGTTCAGTCCTGGTTCAGTCCTGGTTCAGTCCTGGCTTTAGTCCTGGTTTAGTCCTGGTTTAGTCCTGGTTCAGTCCTGGTTTAGTCCTGGTTCAGTCCTGGATTAGTCCTGGTTTAGTCCTGGTTCAGTCCTGGTTCAGTCCTGGCTTTAGTCCTGGTTTAGTCCTGGTTTAGTCCTGGTTCAGTCCTGGTTCAGTCCTGGTTCAGTCATGGCTTTAGTCCTGGTTTAGTCCTGGTTTAGTCCTGGTTTAGTCCTGGTGTAGTCCTGGTTCAGTCCTGGTTTAGTCCTGGTGTAGTCCTGGTTTAGTCCTGGTTCAGTCCTGGTTTAGTCCTGGTTCAGTCCTGGTGTAGTCCTGGTTCAGTCCTGGTTTAGTCCTGGTGTAGTCCTGGTTTAGTCCTGGTTCAGTCCTGGTTTAGTCCTGGTTTAGTCCTGGTTCAGTCCTGGTTTAGTCCTGGTTCAGTCCTGGTTTAGTCCTGGTGTAGTCCTGGTTTAGTCCTGGTTCAGTCCTGGTTCAGTCCTGGTTTAGTCCTGGTGTAGTCCTGGTTTAGTGCTGGTGTAGTCCTGGTTTAGACCTGGTTTAGTCCTGGTTCAGTCCTGGTTCAGTCCTGGTTTAGTCCTGGTTCAGTCCTGGTGTAGTCCTGGTTCAGTCCTGGTTTAGTCCTGGTGTAGTCCTGGTTCAGTCCTGGTTCAGTCCTGGTTTAGTCCTGGTTCAGTCCTGGTGTAGTCCTGGTTCAGTCCTGGTGTAGTCCTGGTTCAGTCCTGGTTTAGTCCTGGTTTAGACCTGGTTTAGTCCTGGTTCAGTCCTGGTTTAGTCCTGGTGTAGTCCTGGTTTAGTCCTGGTGTAGTCCTCGTTCAGTCCTGGTTCAGTCCTGGTGTAGTCCTGGTTCAGTCCTGGTTCAGTCCTGGTTCAGTCCTGGTTTAGTCCTGGTGTAGTCCTGGTTCAGTCCTGGTTTAGTCCTGGTGTAGTTCTGGTTCAGTCCTGGTTCAGTCCTGGTTCAGTCCTGGTTTAGTCCTGGTTCAGTCCTGGTTCAGTTCTGATTTAGTCCTGGTTCAGTTCTGGTTTGGTCCTGGCGTAATCCTGGTTCAGTCCTGGTTTAGTCCTGGTTCGGTCCTGGTTCAGTTCTGGTGTAGTCCTGGTTCAGTCCTGGTTCAGTCCTGGTTTAGTCCTGGTTCAGTCCTGGTTTAGTCCTGGTGTAGTCCTGGTTTAGTCCTGGTGTAGTTCTGGTTCAGTCCTGGTTTAGTCCTGGTTTAGTCCTGGTTCAGTCCTGGTTTAGTCCTGGTGTAGTCCTGGTTTAGTCCTGGTGTAGTCCTGGTTCAGTCCTGGTTCAGTCCTGGTTCAGTCCTGGTTTAGTCCTGGTTCAGTTCTGGTTTAGTCCTGGTTTAGTCCTGGTTCAGTCCTGGTGTAGTCCTGGTTCAGTCCTGGTTTAGTCCTGGTTCAGTCCTGGTTCAGTCCTGGTTTAGTCCTGGTTCAGTCCTGGTGTAGTCCTGGTTCAGTCCTGGTTCAGTCCTGGTTCAGTCCTGGTTTAGTCCTGGTTCAGTCCTGGTTTAGTCCTGGTTTAGTCCTGGTTCAGTCCTGGTGTAGTCCTGGTTTAGTCCTGGTGTAGTCCTGGCTTAGTTTTGGTTTAGTCCTGGTTCAGTCCTGGTTTAGTCCTGGTTCAGTCCTGGTTTAGACCTGGTTTAGTCCTGGTTCAGTCCTGGTTTAGTCCTGGTTTAGTCCTGGTTCAGTCCTGGTGTAGTCCTGGTTCAGTCCTGGCTTTAGTCCTGGTTCAGTCCTGGTTCAGTCCTGGTTCAGTCCTGGTTCAGTCCTGGTTTAGTCCTGGTTTAGTCCTGGTTCAGTCCTGGTTCAGTCCTGGTTTAGTCCTGGCTCAGTCCTGGTTCAGTCCTGGCTCAGTCCTGGCTCAGTCCTGGTTCAGTCCTGGTTTAGTCCTGGTTTAGTCCTGGTTTAGTCCTGGTTCAGTCCTGGTTCAGTCCTGGTGTAGTCCTGGTTCAGTCCTGGTTTAGTCCTGGTTCAGTCCTGGTTCAGTCCTGGTTTAGTCCTGGTTCAGTCCTGGTGTAGTCCTGGTTCAGTCCTGGTTCAGTCCTGGTTCAGTCCTGGTTTAGTCCTGGTTCAGTCCTGGTTTAGTCCTGGTTTAGTCCTGGTTCAGTCCTGGTGTAGTCCTGGTTCAGTCCTGGTTCAGTCTTGGTTTAGTCCTGGTTTAGTCCTGGTTCAGTCCTGGTTTAGTCCTGGTTCAGTCCTGGTTCAGTCCTGGTTTAGTCCTGGTTCAGTCCTGGTGTAGTCCTGGTTTAGTCCTGGTGTAGTCCTGGCTTTAGTCCTGGTTCAGTCCTGGCTTTAGTCCTGGTTTAGTCCTGGTTTAGTCCTGGTTCAGTCCTGGTTTAGTCCTGGTTCAGTCCTGGATTAGTCCTGGTTTAGTCCTGGTTCAGTCCTGGTTCAGTCCTGGCTTTAGTCCTGGTTTAGTCCTGGTTTAGTCCTGGTTCAGTCCTGGTTCAGTCCTGGTTCAGTCATGGCTTTAGTCCTGGTTTAGTCCTGGTTTAGTCCTGGTTTAGTCCTGGTGTAGTCCTGGTTCAGTCCTGGTTTAGTCCTGGTGTAGTCCTGGTTTAGTCCTGGTTCAGTCCTGGTTTAGTCCTGGTTCGGTCCTGGTTGGGTCCTGGTTTAGTCCTGGTTTAGTCCTGGTTCAGTCCTGGTTTAGTCCTGGTTCAGTCCTGGTGTAGTCCTGGTTCAGTCCTGGTTTAGTCCTGGTTCAGTCCTGGTTTAGTCCTGGTGTAGTCCTGGTTTAGTCCTGGTTCAGTCCTGGTTTAGTCCTGGTTTAGTCCTGGTTCAGTCCTGGTTTAGTCCTGGTTCAGTCCTGGTTTAGTCCTGGTGTAGTCCTGGTTTAGTCCTGGTTCAGTCCTGGTTCAGTCCTGGTTTAGTCCTGGTGTAGTCCTGGTTTAGTCCTGGTGTAGTCCTGGTTTAGACCTGGTTTAGTCCTGGTTCAGTCCTGGTTCAGTCCTGGTTTAGTCCTGGTTCAGTCCTGGTGTAGTCCTGGTTCAGTCCTGGTTTAGTCCTGGTGTAGTCCTGGTTCAGTCCTGGTTCAGTCCTGGTTTAGTCCTGGTTCAGTCCTGGTGTAGTCCTGGTTCAGTCCTGGTGTAGTCCTGGTTCAGTCCTGGTTTAGTCCTGGTTTAGACCTGGTTTAGTCCTGGTTCAGTCCTGGTTTAGTCCTGGTGTAGTCCTGGTTTAGTCCTGGTGTAGTCCTCGTTCAGTCCTGGTTCAGTCCTGGTGTAGTCCTGGTTCAGTCCTGGTTCAGTCCTGGTTCAGTCCTGGTTTAGTCCTGGTGTAGTCCTGGTTCAGTCCTGGTTTAGTCCTGGTTTAGTCCTGGTTCAGTCCTGGTTTAGTCCTGGTTCAGTCCTGGTTTAGTCCTGGTTTAGTCCTGGTTCAGTCCTGGTTCAGTCCTGGTTTAGTCCTGGTTTAGTCCTGATTTAGTCCTGGTTTAGTCCTGGTTTAGTCCTGGTGTAGTTCTGGTTCAGTCCTGGTTCAGTCCTGGTTCAGTCCTGGTTTAGTCCTGGTTCAGTCCTGGTTTAGTCCTGGTGTAGTCCTGGTTCAGTCCTGGTTTAGTCCTGGTTTAGTCCTGGTTCAGTCCTGGTTTAGTCCTGGTTCAGTCCTGGTTTAGTCCTGGTTTAGTCCTGGTTCAGTCCTGGTTTAGTCCTGGTTCAGTCCTGGTTTAGTCCTGGTTTAGTTCTGGTTTAGTCCTGGTGTAGTCCTGGTTCAGTCCTGGTTTAGTCCTGGTTTAGTCCTGGTTCAGTCCTGGTTTAGTCCTGGTTCAGTCCTGGTTTAGTCCTGGTTTAGTTCTGGTTTAGTCCTGGTTCAGTCCTGGTTTAGTCCTGGTGTAGTCCTGGTTTAGTCCTGGTGTAGTCCTGGTTCAGTCCTGGTTCAGTCCTGGTTCAGTCCTGGTTTAGTCCTGGTTCAGTTCTGGTTTAGTCCTGGTTTAGTCCTGGTTCAGTCCTGGTGTAGTCCTGGTTCAGTCCTGGTTTAGTCCTGGTTCAGTCCTGGTTCAGTCCTGGTTTAATCCTGGTTCAGTCCTGGTGTAGTCCTGGTTCAGTCCTGGTTCAGTCCTGGTTCAGTCCTGGTTTAGTCCTGGTTCAGTCCTGGTTTAGTCCTGGTTTAGTCCTGGTTCAGTCCTGGTGTAGTCCTGCTTTAGTCCTGGTGTAGTCCTGGCTTAGTTTTGGTTTAGTCCTGGTTCAGTCCTGGTTTAGTCCTGGTTCAGTCCTGGTTTAGACCTGGTTTAGTCCTGGTTCAGTCCTGGTTTAGTCCTGGTTTAGTCCTGGTTCAGTCCTGGTGTAGTCCTGGTTCAGTCCTGGCTTTAGTCCTGGTTCAGTCCTGGTTCAGTCCTGGTTCAGTCCTGGTTCAGTCCTGGTTTAGTCCTGGTTTAGTCCTGGTTCAGTCCTGGTTCAGTCCTGGTTTAGTCCTGGCTCAGTCCTGGTTCAGTCCTGGCTCAGTCCTGGCTCAGTCCTGGTTCAGTCCTGGTTTAGTCCTGGTTTAGTCCTGGTTTAGTCCTGGTTCAGTCCTGGTTCAGTCCTGGTGTAGTCCTGGTTCAGTCCTGGTTTAGTCCTGGTTCAGTCCTGGTTCAGTCCTGGTTTAGTCCTGGTTCAGTCCTGGTGTAGTCCTGGTTCAGTCCTGGTTCAGTCCTGGTTCAGTCCTGGTTTAGTCCTGGTTCAGTCCTGGTTTAGTCCTGGTTTAGTCCTGGTTCAGTCCTGGTGTAGTCCTGGTTCAGTCCTGGTTCAGTCTTGGTTTAGTCCTGGTTTAGTCCTGGTTCAGTCCTGGTTTAGTCCTGGTTCAGTCCTGGTTCAGTCCTGGTTTAGTCCTGGTTCAGTCCTGGTGTAGTCCTGGTTTAGTCCTGGTGTAGTCCTGGCTTAGTTTTGGTTTAGTCCTGGTTTAGTCCTGGTTCAGTCCTGGTTTAGACCTGGTTTAGTCCTGGTTGAGTCCTGGTTTAGTCCTGGTTTAGTCCTGGTTCAGTCCTGGTGTAGTCCTGGTTCAGTCCTGGTTTAGACCTGGTTTAGTCCTGGTTCAGTCCTGGTTTAGTCCTGGTTTAGTCCTGGTTCAGTCCTGGTGTAGTCCTGGTTCAGTCCTGGCTTTAGTCCTGGTTTAGTCCTGGTTCAGTCCTGGTTCAGTCCTGGTTCAGTCCTGGTTCAGTCCTGGCTCAGTCCTGGCTCAGTCCTGGTTCAGTCCTGGTTCAGTCCTGGTTTAGTCCTGGTTCAGTCCTGGCTCAGTCCTGGTTCAGTCCTGGTTTAGTCCTGGTTTAGTCCTGGTTCAGTCCTGGTTCAGTCCTGGTTCAGTCCTGGTTTAGTCCTGGTTCAGTCCTGGTTCAGTCCTGGTTTAGTCCTGGTTTAGTCCTGGTTTAGTCCTGGTTCAGTCCTGGTGTAGTCCTGGTTTAGACCTGGTTTAGTCCTGGTTCAGTCCTGGTTTAGTCCTGGTTTAGTCCTGGTTCAGTCCTGGTGTAGTCCTGGTTCAGTCCTGGCTTTAGTCCTGGTTTAGTCCTGGTTCAGTCCTGGTTCAGTCCTGGTTCAGTCCTGGTTCAGTCCTGGCTCAGTCCTGGCTCAGTCCTGGTTCAGTCCTGGTTCAGTCCTGGTTTAGTCCTGGTTCAGTCCTGGCTCAGTCCTGGTTCAGTCCTGGTTTAGTCCTGGTTTAGTCCTGGCTCAGTCCTGGTTCAGTCCTGGTTCAGTCCTGGTTTAGTCCTGGTTTAGTCCTGGTTCAGTCCTGGTTCAGTCCTGGTTCAGTCCTGGTTTAGTCCTGGTTTAGTCCTGGTTCAGTCCTGGTTCAGTCCTGGTTTAGTCCTGGTTTAGTCCTGGTTCAGTCCTGGTTCAGTCCTGGTTCAGTCCTGGTTTAGTCCTGGTTTAGTCCTGGTTCAGTCCTGGTTCAGTCCTGGTTCAGTCCTGGTTTAGTCCTGGTTTAGTCCTGGTTCAGTCCTGGTTTAGTCCTGGTTTAGTCCTGGTTCAGTCCTGGTTCAGTCCTGGTTCAGTCCTGGTTCAGTCCTGGTTTAGTCCTGGTTTAGTCCTGGCTCAGTCCTGGTTCAGTCCTGGTTCAGTCCTGGTTTAGTCCTGGTTTAGTCCTGGTTTAGTCCTGGTTCAGTCCTGGTTTAGTCCTGGTTTAGTCCTGGTTCAGTCCTGGTTCAGTCCTGGTTTAGTCCTGGTTTAGTCCTGGTTTAGTCCTGGTTCAGTCCTGGTGTAGTCCTGGTTCAGTCCTGGTTCAGTCTTGGTTTAGTCCTGGTTTAGTCCTGGTTCAGTCCTGGTTTAGTCCTGGTTCAATCCTGGTTCAGTCCTGGTTTAGTCCTGGTTCAGTCCTGGTGTAGTCCTGGTTTAGTCCTGGTGTAGTCCTGGCTTAGTTTTGGTTTAGTCCTGGTTCAGTCCTGGTTTAGTCCTGGTTCAGTCCTGGTTTAGACCTGGTTTAGTCCTGGTTCAGTCCTGGTTTAGTCCTGGTTTAGTCCTGGTTCAGTCCTGGTGTAGTCCTGGTTCAGTCCTGGTTTAGACCTGGTTTAGTCCTGGTTCAGTCCTGGTTTAGTCCTGGTTTAGTCCTGGTTCAGTCCTGGTGTAGTCCTGGTTCAGTCCTGGCTTTAGTCCTGGTTTAGTCCTGGTTCAGTCCTGGTTCAGTCCTGGTTCAGTCCTGGTTCAGTCCTGGCTCAGTCCTGGCTCAGTCCTGGTTCAGTCCTGGTTCAGTCCTGGTTTAGTCCTGGTTTAGTCCTGGTTCAGTCCTGGCTCAGTCCTGGTTCAGTCCTGGTTTAGTCCTGGTTTAGTCCTGGCTCAGTCCTGGTTCAGTCCTGGTTTAGTCCTGGTTTAGTCCTGGTTCAGTCCTGGTTCAGTCCTGGTTCAGTCCTGGTTTAGTCCTGGTTTAGTCCTGGTTCAGTCCTGGTTCAGTCCTGGTTTAGTCCTGGTTTAGTCCTGGTTCAGTCCTGGTTCAGTCCTGGTTTAGTCCTGGTTCAGTCCTGGTTCAGTCCTGGTTTAGTCCTGGTTCAGTCCTGGTTCAGTCCTGGTTCAGTCCTGGTGTAGTCCTGGTTCAGTCCTGGTTTAGTCCTGGTTTAGTCCTGGTTTAGTCCTGGTTTAGTCCTGGTTCAGTCCTGGCTTTAGTCCTGGTTTAGTCCTGGTTTAGTCCTGGTTCAGTCCTGGCTTTAGTCCTGGTTTAGTCCTGGTTCAGTCCTGGTTTAGTCCTGGTTCAGTCCTGGTTCAGTCCTGGTTCAGTCCTGGTTCAGTCCTGCTTTAGTCCTGGTTTAGTCCTGGTTTAGTTCCGGTTCAGTCCCGGTTTAGTCCCGGTTTAGTCCAGGTTTAGTCCTGGTTCAGTCCTGGTTCAGTCCTGGTTTAGTCCTGGTTTAGTCCTGGTTCAGTCCAGGTTCAGTCCTGGTTCAGTCCTGCTTTAGACCCGGTTTAGTCCCGGTTTAGTCCTGGTTTAGTCCTGGTTTAGTCCTGGTTTAGTCCTGGTTTAGTCCTGGTTTAGTCCTGGTTCAGTCCTGGTTCAGTCCTGGCTTTAGTCCTGGTTTAGTCCTGGTTTAGTCCTGGTTCAGTCCTGGTTTAGTCCTGGTTTAGTCCTGGTTTAGTCCTGGTTTAGTCCTGGTTCAGTCCTGGTTCAGTCCTGGTTCAGTCCTGGCTTTAGTCCTGGTTTAGTCCTGGTTTAGTCCTGGTTCAGTCCTGGTTTAGTCCTGGTTTAGTCCTGGTTTAGTCCTGGTTTAGTCCTGGTTTAGTCCTGGTTCAGTCCTGGTTCAGTCCTGGCTTTAGTCCTGGTTTAGTCCTGGTTTAGTCCTGGTTCAGTCCTGGTTCAGTCCTGGTTCAGTCCTGGCTTTAGTCCTGGTTTAGTCCCGGTTTAGTCCCGGTTTAGTCCCGGTTCAGTCCCGGTTCAGTCCCGGTTCAGTCCCGATTTAGTCCCGGTTTAGTCCCGGTTCAGTCCCGGTTCAGTCCCGGTTCAGTCCCGGTGTAGTCCTGGTTCAGTCCTGGTTCAGTCCTGGTTCAGTCCTGGCTTTAGTCCTGGTTTAGTCCCGGTTTAGTCCCGGTTTAGTCCCGGTTCAGTCCCGGTTCAGTCCTGGTTCAGTCCTGGTTTAGTCCTGGTTTAGTCCTGGTTCAGTCCTGGCTTTAGTCCTGGTTTAGTCCTGGTTTAGTCCTGGTTCAGTCCTGGCTTTAGTCCTGGTTTAGTCCTGGTTTAGTCCTGGTTCAGTCCTGGTTCAGTCCTGGTTTAGTCCTGGTTTAGTCCTGGTTTAGTCCTGGTTCAGTCCTGGCTTTAGTCCTGGTTTAGTCCTGGTTTAGTCCTGGTTCAGTCCTGGTTTAGTCCTGGTTCAGTCCTGGTTCAGTCCTGGTGTAGTCCTGGTTCAGTCCTGGTTTAGTCCTGGTTTAGTCCTGGTTCAGTCCTGGTTCAGTCCTGGCTTTAGTCCTGGTTTAGTCCTGGTTTAGTCCTGGTTTAGTCCTGGTTCAGTCCTGGTTTAGTCCTGGTTTAGTCCTGGCTTTAGTCCTGGTTTGGTCCTGGTTTAGTCCTGGTTTAGTCCTGGTTTAGTCCTGGTTCAGTCCTGGTTCAGTCCTGGCTTTAGTCCTGGTTTAGTCCCGGTTTAGTCCCGGATTAGTCCCGGTTCAGTCCTGGTTTAGTCCTGATTTAGTCCTGGTTCAGTCCTGGTTTAGTCCTGGTTCAGTCCTGGTTCAGTCCTGGTGTAGTCCTGGTTCAGTCCTGGCTTTAGTCCTGGTTTAGTCCTGGTTTAGTCCTGGTTCAGTCCTGGTTTAGTCCTGGTTTAGTCCTGGCTTTAGTCCTGGTTTAGTCCTGGTTTAGTCCTGGTTTAGTCCTGGTTCAGTCCTGGTTCAGTCCTGGCTTTAGTCCTGGTTTAGTCCCGGTTTAGTCCCGGTTTAGTCCCGGTTCAGTCCCGGTTCAGTCCCGGTTTAGTCCCGGTTTAGTCCCGGTTCAGTCCTGGCTTTAGTCCTGGTTTAGTCCTGGTTCAGTCCTGGTTCAGTCCTGGTTCAGTCCTGGTTCAGTCCTGGTGTAGTCCTGGTTCAGTCCTGGTTCAGTCCTGGCTTTAGTCCTGGTTTAGTCCCGGTTTAGTCCCGGTTTAGTCCCGGTTCAGTCCCGGTTCAGTCCTGGTTCAGTCCTGGTTTAGTCCTGGTTTAGTCCTGGTTCAGTCCTGGTTCAGTCCTGGTGTAGTCCTGGTTCAGTCCTGGTTTAGTCCTGGTTTAGTCCTGGTTTAGTCCTGGTTCAGTCCTGGTTTAGTCCTGGTTTAGTCCTGGCTTTAGTCCTGGTTTGGTCCTGGTTTAGTCCTGGTTTAGTCCTGGTTTAGTCCTGGTTCAGTCCTGGTTCAGTCCTGGTGTAGTCCTGGTTCAGTCCTGGCTTTAGTCCTGGTTTAGTCCTGGTTTAGTCCTGGTTCAGTCCTGGTGTAGTCCTGGTTCAGTCCTGGCTTTAGTCCTGGTTTAGTCCTGGTTTAGTCCTGGTGTAGTCCTGGTTCAGTCCTGGCTTTAGTCCTGGTTTAGTCCTGGTGTAGTCCTGGTTCAGTCCTGGCTTTAGTCCTGCTTTAGTCCTGGTTTAGTCCTGGTTTAGTCCTGGTTCAGTCTCACTTGGTGGTGCGTAGTACGAGGTTGGCGAGGGAGTGTCTTGCTCGGAGCTCGTCCTGGTGCAGGGGCTGGTGGGCGATCAGGAGGCTGTAGTCCAGAACGTTCAGACCCCGAAGGAACTCGGCATCTGCTCGGACCTGCTCCACAAACCAGGACCGCTCTGGACCTGAGGAGCACAAACCAGGACTAAAGCAGGACTAAAGCAGGACTAAAGCAGGACTAAAGGAGGACTAAAGCAGGACTAAAGCAGGACTAAACCAGGACTAAACCAGGACTAAAGCAGGACTCGACCAGGACTAAAGCAGGACTAAAGGAGGACTAAAGCAGGACTAAAGCAGGACTAAACCAGGACTAAACCAGGACTAAAGCAGGACTCGACCAGGACTAAAGCAGGACTAAAGGAGGACTAAAGCAGGACTAAAGCAGGACTAAACCAGGACTAAACCAGGACTAAAGCAGGACTCGACCAGGACTAAAGCAGGACTAAAGCAGGACTAAAGCAGGACTAAAGCAGGACTAAAGCAGGACTAAACCAGGACTAAAGCAGGACTCGACCAGGACTAAAGCAGGACTAAACCAGGACTAAAGCAGGACTCGACCAGGACTAAAGCAGGACTAAAGCAGGACTAAAGCAGGACTAAAGCAGGACTCGACCAGGACTAAAGCAGGACTAAAGCAGGACTAAAGCAGGACTAAAGCAGGACTAAAGCAGGACTAAAGCAGGACTAAAGCAGGACTAAACCAGGACTAAACCAGGACTAAAGCAGGACTCGACCAGGACTAAAGCAGGACTAAAGCAGGACTAAAGCAGGACTAAACCAGGACTGAACCAAGACTCGACCAGGACTAAACCAGGACTAAAGAAGGACTAAACCAGCACCCCGCCCCTGACCCACCCTGCCCCCTCTCGTACCCCGTCCCCTACTCCATCCCTCTCGTACCCCGCCCCTCTCGTACCCCGCCCCTCTCGTACCCCGCCCCTCTTGTACCCCGTCCCCTACTCCATCCCTCTCGTACCCCGTCCCTCTCGTACCCCGCCCCTCCCGCTCCGGGAGAAGCGGTGTGTCCAGATGGTGCTTTTGCTGCTGGATATGCGAGGGACTCGTATCGTGCGTGGCAAGTCGTATGTTTGGCACCAATGTACCTGGAGGATGTGGAGGATATTTACGTATTCAGATTTCTGATAGCTGGACATCTGTTGATTGGCCTGGGATTGTCCATGATCTATCGCAAAATTTGTAAGCTGGCAGCAAGTAAAGAGTCCCCTAAGCGTCTGCAGCAATTTCGAGCCACTGTGAAGCCGTGGGAGATCTCGTGAAAGGATTACATCAGAAAGTGGGACAGGTTGAGGACCTTTTGGAAGGATTTCAACCGAAGGAAACATCTCGACGTTTGGATATCATCACGGGCATGGTTACAGAACTGTGAAAAGCCAACGCAGCGCAGTCTGTGCGCCAAGAGGAACTAATGAGATCTCTCATGAATCTTCATGGCGATATGAAGATGGGGGTCTGGCAAAACCAGGGCTCAAGCTAAAATTGCTCGCTCACCTGGGTCTCTGAAAATGTATTTCATCAGGCTAAATTAATCCCTTTAGATAATTATTTCAGAGTGAAAATCTATGTGTCTCCAACGGCTTATCTTTGTTTTGACTTCGTCTCCCTGCAGGAACACTCCAAGGCCACAGATGTGGTTTGTTATCATGGACTCTACAGAAACATGGCACACACTATAAGGGACTATTCACACTGACATGATTGAGAAAAAATGTTCCCTGTCTTTTTAGAAAGGTCTGATCTCTGCTCTCGGTTTCAATCAATTTCATTGATTTCCAATCTGATCCCCCCCTTCCTTATGTCGCCAAAGAAAAAGATCACCTTATGTTATATCTCCAATTGTTTTTCTGTCATTACATGTTGTACAATTGTCACTGATTGTACTGCATCTTTTCTGCTCTGCATCTCCCAGTCGGCGGCGCGCGCATGTACGTGGCCCCTCCCCTACCCACTCTATCACTGTCCGGCCTGGTTAGTGGGGAAACCAAATTTCAAGTTCACTCTGTGTACAGGGCTCTCAAGTGTCACGCATTGAGAGTGTGACACACGCTCACACGCTGCACATGGCATTTCTCACGCTGATTTCTTTTTTTTTTTTTTTTGTGCCCAGAAAATCGGTCTGTGTGGCTTAGTTTATGCAGGCTCCGCGCTTTTTCAGCGAAAAAAACTCCTCCTGCTCCGGGCGCACGGTCCGAGTGAGGCCGGAGCAGACGCGCCGTCCCCCGGGCAAGTCCTGAGCCTCAGTCCTGGTGTCTCCGTCTGTGCGTAACGTGTCCCCCCCGACGGCTTACGCGCGGAATACGCGCGGCCCAGAGCCGAACTGCCCACGGTGAGCCACGGTGAGCCGCGGTGAGACGCGGTGAGACGCGGTGAGACGCGGTGAGACGCGGTAAGACGCGGGCCCGGTGCATTAACCAGACTCTTACATGAATCCGTTAAAAATGTCCTGCTCCCCCCCGCCCTGGTCCCTCCTCCCCGCCCCTCTCAGCGCACTGACAAAGTGCAGTGAACTAAACCAGGACTAAACCAGGACTAAACCAGGACTAAACCAGGACTAAACCAGGACTAAACCAGAACTAAACCAGAACTAAACCAGAACTAAACCAGGACTAAACCAGAACTAAACCAGGACTAAACCAGAACTAAACCAGGACTAAACCAGGACTAAACCAGAACTAAACCAGGACTAAACCAGGACTAAACCAGGACTAAACCAGGACTAAACCAGGACTAAACCAGAACTAAACCAGGACTAAACCAGGACTAAACCAGAACTAAACCAGAACTAAACCAGAACTAAACCAGGACTAAACCAGAACTAAACCAGGACTAAACCAGAACTAAACCAGGACTAAACCAGGACTAAACCAGAACTAAACCAGGACTAAACCAGGACTAAACCAGAACTAAACCAGAACTAAACCAGAACTAAACCAGGACTAAACCAGAACTAAACCAGGACTAAACCAGAACTAAACCAGAACTAAACCAGGACTAAACCAGAACTAAACCAGGACTAAACCAGGACTAAACCAGAACTAAACCAGGACTAAACCAGAACTAAACCAGGACTAAACCAGGACTAAACCAGAACTAAACCAGAACTAAACCAGGACTAAACCAGGACTAAACCAGGACTAAACCAGGACTAGACCAGGACTAGACCAGGACTAAACCAGAACTAAACCAGGACTAAACCAGGACTAAACCAGAACTAAACCAGGACTAAACCAGAACTAAACCAGGACTAGACCAGGACCGGACCAGGACTAAACCAGGTTTAAACCAGGACTAAACCAGGACTAAACCAGAACTAAATCAGGACTAAACCAGAACTAAACCAGGACTAAACCAGAACTAAACCAGGACTAAACCAGGACTAAACCAGAACTAAACCAGGACTAAACCAGAACTAAACCAGGACTAAACCAGGACTAAACCAGAACTAAACCAGAACTAAACCAGGACTAAACCAGGACTAAACCAGGACTAGACCAGGACTAAACCAGGACTAGACCAGGACTAAACCAGGACTAAACCAGAACTAAACCAGAACTAAACCAGGACTAAACCAGGACTAAACCAGAACTAAACCAGGACTAAACCAGGACTAAACCAGAACTAAACCAGGACTAAACCAGGACTAAACCAGAACTAAACCAGGACTAAACCAGAACTAAACCAGGACTAAACCAGGACTAAACCAGAACTAAACCAGGACTAAACCAGAACTAAACCAGGACTAAACCAGGACTAAACCAGAACTAAACCAGAACTAAACCAGGACTAAACCAGGACTAAACCAGGACTAAACCAGGACTAGACCAGGACTAGACCAGGACTAAACCAGAACTAAACCAGGACTAAACCAGGACTAAACCAGAACTAAACCAGGACTAAACCAGAACTAAACCAGGACTAGACCAGGACCGGACCAGGACTAAACCAGGTTTAAACCAGGACTAAACCAGGACTAAACCAGAACTAAATCAGGACTAAACCAGAACTAAACCAGGACTAAACCAGAACTAAACCAGGACTAAACCAGGACTAAACCAGAACTAAACCAGGACTAAACCAGAACTAAACCAGGACTAAACCAGGACTAAACCAGAACTAAACCAGAACTAAACCAGGACTAAACCAGGACTAAACCAGGACTAAACCAGGACTAGACCAGGACTAAACCAGGACTAGACCAGGACTAAACCAGGACTAAACCAGAACTAAACCAGAACTAAACCAGGACTAAACCAGGACTAAACCAGAACTAAACCAGGACTAAACCAGAACTAAACCAGGACTAGACCAGGACCGGACCAGGACTAAACCAGGTTTAAACCAGGACTAAACCAGGACTAAACCAGAACTAAATCAGGACTAAACCAGAACTAAACCAGGACTACACCAGAACTAAACCAGGACTAGACCAGGACTAAACCAGGACTAAACCAGAACTAAACCAGGACTAAACCAGGACTAAACCAAGACTAAACCAAGACTAAAAAAGGTCTAAACCAGGACTAAACCAGAACTAAACCAGGACTAGAACAGGACTAAACCAGAACTAAACCAGAACTGAACCAAGACTAAACCAGGTCTAAACCAGGACTAAACCAGAACTAAACCAGGACTAGACCAGGACCGGACCAGGACTAAACCAGGTTTAAACCAGGACTAAACCAGGACTAAACCAGAACTAAACCAAGACTAAACCAGAACTAAACCAGGACTAGACCAGGACTAAACCAGGACTAAACCAGAACTAAACCAGGACTAAACCAGGACTAAACCAGGACTAAACCAAGACTAAACCAGGTCTAAACCAGGACTAAACCAGAACTAAACCAGGACTAGACCAAGACTAAACCAGAACTAAACCAGAACTGAACCAAGACTAAACCAGGTCTAAACCAGGACTAAACCAGAACTAAACCAGGACTGAACCAAGACTAAACCAGGTCTAAACCAGGACTAAACCAGAACTAAACCAGGAGTAAACCAGAACTAAACCAGAACTAAACCAGGACTAAACCAGGACTAAACCTGAACTAAACCAGGACTAAACCAAGACTAAACCAGGACTAAACCAAGACTAAACCAGGACTAAACCAGGACTAAACCAGGACTAAACCAGGACTAAACCAGAACTAAACCAGGACTAAACCAGGACTGAACCAAGACTAAACCAGGACTAAACCAAGACTAAACCAGAACTAAACCAGGACTAAACCAAGACTAAACCAGGACTAAACCAAGACTAAACCAGAACTAAACCAGGAGTAAACCAGAACTAAACCAGGACTAAACCAGAACTAAACCAGGACTAAACCAAGACTAAACCAGGTCTAAACCAGGACTAAACCAAGACTAAACCAGAACTAAACCAGGAGTAAACCAGAACTAAACCAGGACTAAACCAAGACTAAACCAGGACTAAACCAGGACTAAACCAGAACTAAACCAGGACTAAACCAGGACTAAACCAAGACTAAACCAGGACTAAACCAGGACTAAACCAGGACTAAACCAGAACTAAACCAGGACTAAACCAAGACTAAACCAGGACTAAACCAAGACTAAACCAGAACTAAACCAGGACTAAACCAAGACTAAACCAGGACTAAACCAAGACTAAACCAGAACTAAACCAGGAGTAAACCAGAACTAAACCAGGACTAAACCAAGACTAAACCAGGTCTAAACCAGGACTAAACCAGAACTAAACCAGGACTAAACCAGGACTAAACCAGAACTAAACCAGGACTAAACCAAGACTAAACCAGGACTAAACCAAGACTAAACCAGAACTAAACCAGGACTAATCCAGGACTAAACCAGGACTAAACCAGGACTAAACCAGAACTAAACCATGACTAAACCAAGACTAAACCAGGACTAAACCAAGACTAAACCAGAACTAAACCAGGAGTAAACCAGAACTAAACCAGAACTAAACCAGGACTAAACCAAGACTAAACCAGGACTAAACCAAGACTAAACCAGAACTAAACCATGACTAAACCAGGACTAAACCAAGACTAAACCAGAACTAAACCAGAACTAAACCAAGACTAAACCAGAACTAAACCAGGACTAAACCAAGACTAAACCAGGACTAAACCAAGACTAAACCAGAACTAAAACAGGAGTAAACCAGGACTAAACCAGGACTAAACCAGTACAAAACCAGAACTAAACCAGGACTAAACCAAGACTAAACCAAGACTAAACCAGAACTAAACCAGGAGTAAACCAGGACTAAACCAGAACTAAACCAGGACTAAACCAAGACTAAACCAGGACTAAACCAAGACTAAACCAGAACTAAACCAGAAGTAAACCAGGACTAAACCAGAACTAAACCAGGACTAAACCAGGACTAAACCAGAACTAAACCAGGAGTAAACCAGAACTAAACCAGGACTAAACCAAGACTAAACCAGAACTAAACCAGGAGTAAACCAGAACTAAACCAGGACTAAACCAAGACTAAACCAGGACTAAACCAGGACTAAACCAGAACTAAACCAGGACTAAACCAAGACTAAACCAGGACTAAACCAGGACTAAACCAGAACTAAACCAGAACTAAACCAAGACTAAACCAGGACTAAACCAAGACTAAACCAGAACTAAACCAGGACTAAACCAAGACTAAACCAGGACTAAACCAAGACTAAACCAGAACTAAACCAGGAGTAAACCAGAACTAAACCAGGACTAAACCAAGACTAAACCAGGTCTAAACCAGGACTAAACCAGAACTAAACCAGGACTAAACCAAGACTATACCAGGACTAAACCAACACTAAACCAGGAGTAAATCAGGACTAAACCAGGACTAAACCAAGACTAAACCAGGAGTAAACCAGGACTAAACCGAGAGTTAACCGAAACTAAACCAGGAGTAAACCAGGACTAAACTAAGACTATACCAGGACTAAACCAAGACTAACCCAGGACTAAACCGAGACTAAACCAGAACTAAACCAGGACTAAACCAGGACTAAACCAGGACTAAACCAGAACTAAACCAGGACTAAACCAAGACTAAACCAGGACTAAACCAGGACTAAACCAGAACTAAACCAGGAGTAAACCAGAACTAAACCAGAACTAAACCAGGACTAAACCAGAACTAAACCAGGACTAAACCAAGACTAAACCAGGACTAAACCAAGACTAAACCAGAACTAAACCAGGAGTAAACCAGGACTAAACCAGACCTAAACCAGGACTAAACCAGGACTAAACCAGAACTAAACCAGGACTAAACCAAGACTAAACCAGGACTAAACCAAGACTAAACCAGAACTAAACCAGAACTAAACCAGAAGTAAACCAGGACTAAACCAGGACTAAA